>CAKAOH010004537.1:0-99123 GCA_916701665.1 Sebastiscus tertius
CTCTATGCATTCATTGGTAAATTTCATACAGGGCGCCTTATTTAAGCTGCTTCAGCCTGCCTACCATTGCTACTTCCTCTACAAGCCGCTCGCAACCCACCTCCACCCCACCACCTCCTTTTAATACTGTTTCTAGGGCTGGGCGATATGGCCTAAAAATAAATAAATAAATAAATAAATAATATTGCGATATTTTAGGCTATATTGCGATACACGATATATATCGCAATATTTTCAAATATCCCCTAAGCACTTCATAAATGCTCAATTTAACCCTCTGATGCATACAATCACACCAATATTATGATTCTTGTAGTCCCGGCAGCATATGTCTGCATTAAAACCTTCTGTTGATATTCATTAGCGGTTCTTTGGAACAAATTTTAATCTCTTATACAAAAAGGGATGGCTTGGAAACATTACATGACAATTTGTATTCGATGTTCGCGATGTAGTCGTTTTCTATAACGCGCGAGGGGCAAGCCGCGATACATCGACTATATTCGATGTATCGCTCACCCCTAACTGTTCTGACTTAATCAATGTAATTTCTGTTGTCATTGATGCCGGCTCTGTTCTGCACCCAGGGGGGTCTCTGCTGCTGCTCTCCCTGCCTTTGGCTTTCCATGTATGCACATGGAAGGGCAAGGAGGTGTGCTCTCCTTGCCTCATGCTACCACGTAGGCTCGTGGATCCACGTATGCGCGTGGATGGGCAGGGAGTGGCCGTGGTTTCACACGGAACAAAAACACTGGTCTCCTGGGTGAAAGTACTGTGTTTTTTGACCCGTCCATCCACCCTGACTTCCTCTCTACGAGGCGTTCACTGCTCTTTATACATCCTGGTTCGCAATTAAGTGGATTACATATATACAAATTGATTTTTGTGCTGACCATCACGAAAAACAAAATTCAATTTTGTGTCTATATACACGAAACAATACATTATATTTCCTAATTATTTCATGAACTGCTGTGGGACTGGGCTTGGTAAACATGATGTATGTCTACATGTGTGTGCGTGCATGTGTATGTTCGAAGGTTGTTAAACTGAATTCAAAATACAAAAATATGCAACCCCAAAGGACTTGCTTCCTCTGCAAATCAGATGTCCATTTGGGGTGGATCAACTCTTTAAGGGTAACTTTGGTATTTTTCAACCTGGACCCTATTTTCCCATGTTTTGTGTCTGACTAACTAATAGGGACAACAATTTCTGAAATTGGTCCAGTATTGAGGGAGGTAGCTCTCCCTAAAATGGGCTATTGTCATCCCTTCAGTCAAACCAGAAACTCTGTGTTTGATAGCAGAGCAGATTTTTTGTTCTATGCCAGCAAAATTTGACACAATATAGAAAGCGGCACCAATGATAAGATATGTGAAGCAGATGGAAGAATAGGAATGGGGCAGGAGTTGCCTCATACTCGATATCAACAGAAAATAATCCAGACAGTGAAACAACTTGCAAATTAGACAGCTCGGTGACAGGTTTATGGTACAGCTGAGCATTTTTAAAACAACATAAAGCACAGTTCATGACAGTATACATTAAACACCAACTTGGTAGCTGTGCACCTCTGTCCTGGCCTCTCTACAGAAGAGCGATTATATCCTTAGAAACCACTGAATCATTGCAATAGAGCCAGTTGTGATGACAAAACCACACCTAACTAACATGCCTCCCCAGACCCAAAGAGGCTGGGGACTCGTCCAGCTAACCCTGGTGGATGTACACACCGGGAGGTCCAAACAGCCCAGAGGCCTCCAGTCAATGCATCAGTTTGGAAGCGAAAAAGATTATGGGTATAAATGAGGTGTCTATGGGAGAGGCTCCCCCACTGTGCGCCTTTCAAGTCCAAAAAAAAACTGCAGTTTCCTGCCAAACAGCATTTCAAAGAGAAAATATCTAATGATAACTTGGACAACCCCATGCATTGCAAACAATCAAGCTCGCCATGCATCTCAATCCTAACTGCTTACTAACTTACTATTTTAATAAAGCTCACCAGTGAGACCGTCCATCTCTGGATGCTAAAAGCTAACCCAGATTGACCATCTGTGCATCTTTAGTAAGTCACAATCTCTTTGGACTCTAGGAGAACCAAGACACAACACTTGTACAACATTCTTTTTGTCATTTCATGTGTCTCATATCCTGACAATATTGACACACGATTTAAAGGTCCCATATCATGCTCATTTTCAGGATCATACTTGAATTTTGTGTTTCTACTAGAACATGTTTAAATGCTATAATGTTCAAAAACCTTGTTTTTTCCTCATACTGTTGGCCTGAATATGCCTGTATTTCTTAAACGCTCTGTTTTAGCACATTTCGACGGAATTGCAACGAAATTGCAACAGCATTGCGTTCCTTGGCAACAGCTTGGATCCATGTGTACTTCCTGTCAGCTGATGACATTCACAAACACTGCAACCAGGAATAAACTGGGACACATTTAGAATGTTTATGTTTAAATCTGTGTAAAGGGTCGAAATATTATATATTTGTGACATCACAAATGGACAGAAATCCTGACAGCTTGTTTCAAATGCAGAGTTTCTGAATACGAGCTGTGTTTATTTCCCTGTGGATTGAGCATTTCGATACTTCCACAGTATTTGTATAGCACTTGAGCCTGCTTTATAATAAAAAAAAATGTGAAAATCTCACTTTTTTATAATATGGGACCTTTAAGACACTTTGATTTGTACTTTTGCGTCTCCATTAGCTATATGAGAAGTCTAATTATACGCATCTAGTGTGTGGCTAGCCCTCACTCAAACCAATCCACTTACCCACGATATGAAGGCTACATGCAATGGTACCATATTCCGTATGTACGACCACAATCGTTACAAATGATTTAGCCTGCAGCTCACGAATCGAATATCCAGCCCGGTCGCTCTAAATGGCGTATGAATGACAAAGTAATTCACAAGTCATTTAGCGTGCAATAAGAACACTGTTCTTTGCTTTTTCAATGTGAAGGCATCCGCCTAAATATGCTACGCTCAGAGCTAGTGAGGTAGAATAAAAAGTGAGAAAGACTGCTTATGGTGGGTGGGAGGTGAGGTGGATGGGTCCAACACACCAGGCAGGAGACCAGTGTAAGAGACCGGTGTTCAGTTTGTGATATTTTTTTTGTAGGGCTGTCAAAGTTTACGCGATAATAACACAAATTTGTTTTAACGCCACTAATTTAACACAGTGACGCAATTTGTGACCTCCGATCTTTCGGAGGTTCTAGCGTGCTCAGTTTGAAAGCTGGAGTAAACTACTGGCAGCATATGAAGCAAGCAAACTTAATGAATCCATCGGTACCGACCATGTCATACTAGCTTGATGCGAAGGAGGTTAAATAACGCTTCAAATTTACGCTAAAGCTTGACGAGGAAAAACTGGCATGGCCATTTTCAAAAGGGTCCCTTGACCTCTGACCTCAAGATATGTGAATGAAAATGGGTTCTATGGGTACCCACGAGGCTCCCCTTTACAGACATACCCCCTTTTGTGATAATCACTTGCAGTTTGGGGCAAAAACTGTTGTTGTCTGTTGGGCTCCAGTTTACCATGTTATGATTTGAGCATTTTTTTTAACATTTGCATAAAGCAAGCATATATTATCCCATTCCCATGTTGATAAGAGTAAATTAAATACTTGACAAATCTCCCTTTAAGGTACAATTTGAACAAATAAAAAATGTGTGTTTAATTAAATATTTGAATCGATTGACAGCCCTAGTTTTTTGTACTTCTGTTATGTTGTTTTCAGTACATATTTTACTTAGTTTACATGCTTAGTTTAAGCCCAACCATGATGTGTTTTTATAAAGTAAGCTAAACTCTGAGGTCTTTTTGCCTAAACCTAAATGCGGCCAGAGTTTTGTTACATAGCGTAAAAATGACATACGAAAAGAGAATGTGCAAATGCGTTCTCATGACATGCGTAATATTTCATGAGTTAACTAATAGCTTTTTGGTTGCATTCCCTCTTGGCTGCAGAGGCAGATGTTGCTAGATACCACACACACACACACACACACACACACACACACACACACACACAGGCTGAAGGCCTTGAAAGGCTGACAACCAGCCAACCCGTCTCAGCTATATGTAGTGAAATAAAAGGTCACAGAAGAGCTGCGCCCCTACTGCAGGCATGCACAGTTGAAATGCATTTCACATGACAAGTCAAAGCACCAACCCTCCAACTGTCACTGTAGTTTCCTTCAGATCTCAATGAGCCAAAGAGTCTACAGCCACACGAGCAGCTCTGCCAAGCTGCACTTCGGCACAGCGTTGCTCGGAGCATTGCTCTTAGATTAGCATGACGGTCTGCTAACATTTGCTAATTAGTGTTAAATTGACAGCGTAGCTGAGGCTGGTGAGATGTCATTAGTCCTGCAGATATTTGGTCATAAACCCAAGTGCTGGAAACTTTCACCTGATGGGGCTAATGATGAAAAGTCAGAGGATCACCAAAGTCATTAGGATACTGCTGTATCTGGCAGTCATGAATGTCTGTACCAAATCTCGAGTCTGTCCAGTTCATGTTGAGATATTTCACTGGTGAACATTTTGACCCAGTGGTGGCACTGGATCAAAAGTCAGGGGGAGTCAAAGTCATAAAGTCTAGTGACCAGAAATACATGGCAATCTTTCTAATAGTTGTCGAGGTATTTAAGTCTGGACCACAAAGGCGCCCTGTCAGACCAGACAACTGACCGCTAGAAAAAAACAACTAAAAACTAAAAACAACACAGAAAAAGAAAAATATGACACAGTTGTATTTTTAGTATGGCTGTCAAAGTTAACACGATAATAATGCGTTAACGCAAATTAGTTTTAAACCTCATTCATTTCTTAAACGCATTAACACAACTTGCGAGGCTAAATAACACTCCAAACTTGGGCTAAATTTTGGTGAGGAAAAACTGGCATGGCCATTTTCAAAATGGGCCCTTGACCTCTGACCTCCAGATATGTGAATGTAAATGGGTTCTATGGTTACCCACGAGTCTCCCCTTTACAGACATGCCCACTTTATGATAATCACATGCAGTTTGGGGCAAGTCATAGTCAAGTCAGCACACTGACACACTGACAGCTGTTGTTGCCTGTTGGGCTGCAGTTTGCCATGTTATGATTTGAGCATATTGTTTTATGCTAAATGCAGTACCTGTGAGGGTTTCTGGATAATATCTGTCATTGATTTCCAATAATAAATATATGCATTCATTTGCATAAAGCAAGCATATTTGCCCACTCTTATGTTGATAAGAGAATTAAACACTTGACAGATTTCGCTTGTCAAGGGATTGGGATTAATCATGATTAAATATTTGAATCGATTGACAGCCCTAATGTTTAGCTGTAAGCAGCAATGCAAGTCATAGCAACTGTGCGTTCATAAAGAAAGCTGCCCGCTAAGCATGTTTTTTTTGTGCCAATGATGGTTAATGCTTTGACTTTTTTTAATTTAATCTTTATTTAATCTGGCAGTCTAATTGAGATTAACATCTCTTTTCTAAGAGAGACCTGAAAAAAAGAAACATTCACAAGAACACCATTGGCAAAACAGAAACAACACAACACAATAAACAGGAATTAAAAACAGTTACAAGAATCGTAAAAAAAGATCAGATAATAAAGCTTTAAAATCTGTAAGGGGAATGCAAGACTAGTTTGTGGACAGTTTGCAGTTCATTCCATTTAAAAGTGCATAGTAGTGCGTGAAACAGGAACTGAAACAGGAAGTAGTAGGGGCGGCTGTGGCTGAGGGGGTCGAGCGGGTCATCCCTTAAAGGTCCCACATTGTAAAAAATGAGATGTTCATGTCTTTTATATTATAAAACAGGTTTAAGTGCTATATTAACACTGTGAAAGTATCAAAATGCTCAATCCACAGAGAAAAACAGTCTAAATGTGTCCCAGTTTATTCCTGGTTGCAGTGTATGTGAATAACATCAGCTTACAGGAAGTAAACATGGACCCAAACTGTTGCCTAGCAACGCAATTCCATTGCAATTCTGTTGAAATGCGCTAAAACGGAGCGTTTCAGACAGAGGGTAAATACGGGCGTATTCAGGCAGACAGTATGAGGAAAGTAAAGATGTTTTTTTAACATTACAGCATGTAAACATGTTCTAGTAGAAACACAAAATACAAGTATGAACCTGAAAATGAGCGTAATATGGGAACTTTAATCACAAGCATGGCGGTTTGATACCCAGCAGTGGGCTGGTCGCTGCCAGAAGCCCCGCTGTTACTGGTGAACCTGTGTGCTGTAAATCATTTTGTCTGATTTCGCTGGGAATCGGACCCGACAACAGGCATTAAGAATGACTATCCAGAAATAGCCAATATTCTCGCTGATAGTCTCGTTTGCTGACGCAGGTCATATAGGGGCATCAGTATTAAATTGAGATTGTTTCATAACCTGTTAAAAGTTCCACGTAGTAATTTTAATTAAACATTTTAGAGAAAACATCCAGTACACATCTGGCTACAAGAAGGCCTAATCAAACCGGGGTGTCATTCAGATACTAGATGGTCCTCTGACTGGCTTTTACATGCAACCTTTTCATTCTCTACTTCATTCCATTGCTTTTTACTCCCATCAAAAGTTTTATTTAATGACTCTTACTGCATTAATTATGAGTGGTAGAAATCCCTTTTTCAGAGCTGAATTTCAATGGTGGCCTTGTAAAACATTATGACATGTCTTTACTTATTTAATTATTTGATGATGATTTAAATTTTCTTTTTTTTTCATTTCTTTACTCATCAGTGGCTCCACCGTACTTGCCAACCTTGAGACCTTAAAAATAGGGACGTTTGGTTTTGGGTTCCTCCAACAGGAAAATTTTAGTTTGTTTCCTGCATTCTGGTGACTTTAAAAGAATGAAAATGAAATAATAAGTACACTACAATAGCATAATTTTACCTTTAATTCTCGGGAAAGAAAACTGAAAAATGTGCCCCTCTGGCGTAAACTAATATTCATCATTTTTTATTAATTTTTTGCCCCTGCTTGAGTATTTCCCTCTCTTAGTACTCTCAATTTCCCTTTCCTTCTCTCACTCACTGAAGGTCCATTCAGACTCAACGTGACAACGGCACCACTGCGCTCTGAAGTCCCTTATTTCCAATGGCTTGCATCACGCCACGACGGCTTATCACTACGTCGAGCAAAGCCCCACTTTTGCGCAGCTCAAACATGAGCTCAAACTGCGCTGTGTCACGAGCATAGACTGCTCTCTTCCAGAAGCTCTATTGTCGTCCGGGTTGAAACAGTAGAGCTTATAGGTGTTGTACAGTGCCAGAAACGGGTTGAGTTAACAAAAAGGAAAACAAGTTTGAAAATTTGCCATAAACCGGGAGAAATACGGGAGAATTATGACCCCGGGAGGAAACCAGGCAACACATTCTCACTCCCAACTTGTCATTTTCCACCACTTGGTCAGTGCCACTCGGCATTGGAGAACGATGCACAGGTTTCCCCTCTTGTGTTACTTTTGGACGGACCAGGGAAGGCATGTCAATATATGCGTGTTACACACATGGTATCCTTTCAAAATAAACTTCCGTTTTCATGGGAAGTTAGGTTTAGGCAACACAACCACTTAGTTAGGGTTAGGAAACGTGGTTGATGTTAACTTCACATGACTAACGGGACTGGCGATAACAAGTCACGTTACTAACAATGTACGTGACAAGATAAGTCAACATTACTTTTAGTTTCACATGGGACACGAACACCGGTGTCCTAGTTGAAAGTCGTGTGTTTGTTTGACCCCCCCCTCGACGGACTCTCACACTGTTAATACTATGTCACTTGTTAACCCTAACCCTAAAGGGTACCTCCGTGTGTTGGTTTCCAATGCCGAGGGGCGCTGCCCAATCGGCAGTATTTGACGAGTTGGGAGTGAGAACGGGTTCAACGAGGAGAGGGCAATGAAAAATGTGAGTCTCCCGGGAAAACCAGGAGGGCTGGCAAGTATAGGCTCCACCTACTAGTGAACTGCTCTCTTTTAGTCACAAAATGTGATTAGCCAGCAGCCCCAGATACAGATTGAATAACTGTCTGCTGCCTCTCTGAATCACCAATATCCATTTCACCAGGTTGTGAGAGTAAATTGCATGAAAGATCTGGTGAAATTTGCCTGTGCTTGAATCTGGCATTGCTCAATGATACCTCAGCAGGTTGGACGTTTTCCACCAGTTTCCAAATATTATATGTGGGGTATCCTAATTGAAATGTAGTTCAATGCTTGAAATTGACACAAATACCAAATACTGATATAATGTTGAACTCATTGGTCTATGGTTGTAACTATCCTGAAACTGCAACCATGCTAGACACTTCATTTTATTGACTAACAGTTTTTGCACTTTAATCTGTTGACATAAAGAAATTGTAATGCCATCATTTTATCAGAAAAATAGTAGGGAAGAGTCATGATATTCCGTCAATATGCTGCAGTTGATGCTTATGATGGTGGTGAGTTGATGCTTATGATGGTGGTGAGTTGATGCTTATGATGGTGGTGAGTTGATGCTTATGATGGTGGTGGAGTTGATGCTTATGATGATGAGGAGACTAGCGCTTGTGCTTTGGGGGACCTGCCATGGGCATTGCAGTAGTGCATTCTGTATTTAGTTGTGTACGTTTATGCCTCATCTTCTGTAACATAATTCTGCCTGCTGCAGCACATATTGCCTACTTAGAATTGTAACTTGAACCTGATCTCGATGGCATTTGGACTTGATATGTGTAATTTTTTTTTACTGCTGCACTTAGTATTTTTGAAAATAAACTTTGAAGTAATGAATTACAGACGCAATGGCCTTTCATTGGTAGGATAGGATGGAGAATGCCATTATGTACCTTTTTTTAATACACAAAATCTAAATGTATGGTCAGGGTTTAGTAAGTAATCATCGATGTTGTTGGAAGGTAAATAACGTAATAAAGACGTGTAGACGACGTGTCAGCAACGTAGCTTTAAAACGTTATGACGGACGGATTCACAAAGTTGTTTGATAACTTATACTTATTATATTACGTTGTCCTATGTGAAGTTTAAGACTGTAATTGGAACGTATTTGCAATGTTGTTTTGTGACGTTGCAGCGACGGGGCCCTGGTGTAAGGTTTTCACGTTGATACTACGTAATTTCATACTATATAATGCAGATGTTACGAGACCAATAGAGGAAGTTAATGGTACGTCGCCACAACCACATTTTGTTTGTAGGGTCAGCAGGTTGGATGTTTTCCCATCAGCGACGGTCTCCTGAATGCCACCCTGCTGGCCACAAACACAGAGAAAGAGATAGAAAGAGGTCCAAAAAGAAAAGCTTTATTTTATTGAATTAATTCAGCTGAGAAAGGAATCCTATTTCCCCTTCGAGCTCAGAGGCCTATCAGGAGGGACAATGTAACAAGAGTCTTAGTGCTGCCAAGTCTGAGAAGGGTCAAAAGTCCTGAGGGTCAGGTGGGTTTTATCACTGCAAAAGTCTTATCTGACATTTGTCACAGGGACAGGCCTAGAGAGATAATTGGAATAGGATTCTCTCTTTCTCTCTCCTCCTGCATTTTCCTCTCTCTCCTCTTTTCAGTCTCCCCCCTACACACACACACACACACACAGATCTTCTGCACATTTATCTTGAAGTGTGTACCGAAGTTGCTCTGCAAGCCTTGCCTTCACATCTCTCAATATCTTATCTTCAAGTAAGACGCCCACGGTTGGCATTTTAAGACGACACATACCGACCCCACACATACACAGATAACTGCCGCTACTACTCACTGTCACTCACAATGGCCCACACACAAGCTGCGAGTGTGTATGTATGTGTGTGACAGTGGGCGAATGATTTGTATGAGGAAGCATGCATTGGCTCGGTTGAGCTTGTGCGGTAGGCTCACGTGGAGCGCCGTGTGTACGTTGGTTTGTGTCGGCGCGTGCGTGCATGTATACGTGAGTCACTATTTATGCAGGAGTTGATGCATTTTTTTGTTTATATCTGGGGGTGCGAGTGCGATTGTGTGTGTGTGTGTGTGTGTGTGAGTTGTTTCTGTGCCTGGTGCAAGCGATGGTAAGCACTGATTATACAGTAATGCTAGGTTTGTCAGGAAGCCAGCAGGCAGCCTGGTTTTAGCCACAGCGGGAGATGGCACCATCATCACTATTATAGCAGCCTCACTTTCAAAACTTAGAAATATGCCAGTCTGGACAAAGTGGTGTCTTTTCTACATTTCATTTGATTCTGAGTGGACCTCAGACTGTCTGTGAAAAAGAACGCCACTTCTGTTTAACTGCCAGTGCATATGGAGTCAGATCAGTCTCAATATTAATGAATGCACACAGAAGGATTCACAAATGTATTTTGTGATTTATATATAAATGACTCTCTCCAAAAAAAATATTTTTCAATGTACACAAAAATAGTTATCGTTGTATATAAATGTAAAACAAAAAAATCCAAATATATATAAAAAAAAACAGGTCTGGAGGACTCCAAGGAGAGGGGATGATAGTGGCATCATCAATGTGTGCAAAAATGTCAAATGTCACAGAATGATGCATGTTTTTAGGATACAGTATAAATATAGTACACACAGCATTTTTAGCTTCATAAAATGCTGAGCTGTAATGTATTCAAAAACATACAGATTCACATTATCTATTCATCAACATGAACCTTTTTTCCTCTGTCTATCTACAGCACCCATTTATCATATATTAGACTACATTGTGCTCTAATATAATAATGTAGGCGACATTTACAAAAGGATTAGAAACTTCTGAAGACTGTAATGTATATTTCACTCACTCCACCATCCCAGCAGAGATTTGTTTGAAGATTAGTTGTCTTACTAAAGTTTTTCAACTGGGCATGTGGCAACTGTACACGGTGTGTTTCCGTGTAACGTTACGGCGGAGGATGCCTCCCTCATTCATTGATTTTCATTCACATCCGTGTTGTTCTCGTTCGTCGTTCACCTCCGGTGTGTCTGAAAACATTCATGCTGCCGTCCCACCGTTTGTTTATGAGCCACGGCGACCTGCGACAGTTGCATCACGACTGTGCGCCCTCATTTGCAACTGATTAAGTTTGTCACTCCCCGTTTGTTAGCGACCAAACTGTGTGTGGTCCTTGCCATTCACATTGAAGTCAACCCTGGTTCCGACCCTGGTCTGACCCACCTCTCGACCTGGGTTGCGAAGCCGATCCAGTCAACGCAGGTTAACCCTTTCATACTATCAACACACAATCAACCCTGGTTGAGTCCTCGGTGTGAAACGGGTATAAGAGACTAAATACAACCCCTTTGCCCCTTGCGCCTTACTTTGTGCCCAGATTATGTGCCGTTTAACTAGGAAAAGTGGAGTAGGACACGCCCTACATGCACTTGCGCCATGCACTTTAGACTCGCCTAAGCCCACCCACTTTTTAGCAGCCCAATCAAATGCAGAGAATTTGACTTAAATCACTCTTGTAACTGTACACTGCTCAAATATTCGGTTTTACTATAAAATACGTCATAGTAGGCTACAGGAATTGAAGACTCTCTGACTTCTGTTGCACTGGGACTTTAAAGACAGTGGTATCATTCACTTTCCCCTCTTGTGTAGAGACACACTTTCATCATCCAGCATGTGTAGCTCAACAAAAAAAGTGCAGTAAAACGAAGACAAAAGGGGAGAAAAACAAAATGAGTAAACCAGTCAGGCAGCAAATGTATCCTGAAATTAACCATTGTTGAAGGCCTGTGTTTGTGGTTGAGCAGTGTAACCACCTTTAGGACACGGACCATAATGAACTCTGCGCTACGTGGCAACTTTGTTCTGCCATTTCTATTTCACCCTCACTGATTCTTTATTAGGGTCGTCTGTACAATAGAATGCAGAGTGAGGGGAGATCAACCTGCGTCCTGTTTCCAGTGTTTGTCATTATCTGCTCCATCGCTCCGGCCGTACCGACTTCTTCTTCGAAGAGCAAAACGAAGGGGGACGGCCGTGTAGAGGCAATTAAACTCCCAAGTTGCAGAACGTGAAAGGAAGTTCAACTTTTTCTCTTAAAAAAAAAAGTTCTTTCTTTTCTTTGAGAGAACCGAATTTGAAAGACCAAAGGGCATCAGGCAGCATGGACGGAGACAGGCAGACGCCGAAAAATTCTCTGCTTAAGGCTTTAAATAACGGAGCGGAGAGTGGGGGAGAAACAAGAGCAGAACAGAGAGAACCGTGGCAGAGCCGGGCAGAACAGAAGAGGCTGCTGTAGCCGGTCATTAATAGTCAACCAGGATATACCGCGGGGGGATTGCAGACCGTGGAGGCAGCTTGATAATTCAATCTGTCAAGCGCACGCTACAAGCTAGGCCAATTAACTGGAGAGGAGGCAGACCTGACCCTGACATCCCTCCCTCCCTGCATCCCTCATCCCTTCTCTGTTTGCAACATCCCTGGCGTGTGTTAAACCAACATCTATGCCAGTTAAACTGTCACTCCTGCTGAGGTCAGAAAGAACAGAAAAGTGTGTTTGTGTCTGTGTGTGTGTGTGTGTGTGTGGCACAGTGCATGCAGAATTACTTCATTCTGTTGCTACAGTGTCTGCTCTAATAATGGGGGAGATGCAGCGTTCACGGACAGATGGCCAAACAACAACCGCTGGTAATTGACGGCTAATTGCAAACACTCGGCAGGTGTTTCCAACAAATGAAACCTGAGTGATTTCTCTCTTTCGAATTCATAGTTACATCTTCTACTCGGTTGTTTTCCTTTCTATCGCTACACCTGTTTTGTCTCGCTTCTCATTGCAAAAGAGAAAAATTAGGAGTCCTCTTTCCGCCTCGTCCCACACACCTCTTACATTCGTCAGTCGTCCGGCAGCATCCCAATGCGAACAAATGATGCAAAAGCCACTAATTAAAACACTTAAAGAAGCCAAATGAATGCAGTGCGGAGGTGTGTGTGTGGATGGTGGAGGAGCACGGGGGGAAGGCGGCATGCCAAGTTAAGAGGAGCCTGGAAAAACATCTTTTCATGCTCACAAAAATAGTGTAAAGAGAAGAGCGTGGAGACCTTTTTGCGAGCAAGGTCGCGGCGGAGTGTGAAAGAAAAGCGTCACGGTGAGCAGCATACTGTTAGCCGGGCTTAGTACCAGATTGATTGGGCCTCTATTGTTTAACTGAAAAAAAAGAGCTGAAATTGTATCACAGGAACCCAAAGCTCGCACATTTCATGAACTGAAACTTCAGATATGCTAAAACGTTTTTACGGGTAGGGAGGTGGACTCAAGCCACGCAGCTCCCAATGTTTCCTCTGTGATTTTCACAAAATAATATCCGTCGAAAGACAATAATTTCTTCAAAAGACAAAAAGAGATAGGTGGGTTTTCTTTTAAACCCAGCCTGGGCAACATCTACAGAGAGACACTTTGAATATCAAGCGAATGTTAAAAGGCTTTCAAGTTATTAGAATTCTGGATGCAGGCGTTCCAATTAGATTCATAGCGGCACTGTCGAGCTCTACTGTTGCTGTTTAGCCCATGCAGGTTGGCTCAGTGTGTCAGTGTGTGTGTGTGTGTGCGCTATAATCTTCACAAGTCGCTATGTGTCACTCTCTGGGCCCTATCTTACACCCGGCACAACTGTCAACATCCCACATTGTGTACTAGCGCCCATCTGTGCGTCCATAGGGATGACCATGATGTGTGGTGGTCAGGCGCATTGCTATCTTGCGCCATTGACCAACATAAACCTGGTCTACAGTCTGGCGCATTATTCAGATAGTAAAAGGTGTCTACACATGCAGGTTCACATCATGTGCGGACTCTGCTTGTCTTCCGGTCACTTGCTTGACCACCGTGACCGGAGAAATCACGGTGCACACACACACCTCTGTGGCGTCTCCTATCTTCATCCCTCTGTGCGTGCAAGTGTAGACATAGGCTACTTCAAAGTTTGCGGGCCCTCCCCCCGTTAAACGGCGGCGTTTTGAGGCTGATGGATCCACACGTCAGTATCGCCTCTCCGGCAGTGCCTGGCTGCAAGCCCGTCCGTAAAGCGTATCTGGAAGATTCTGCTCAGCCAGTCCGAGTCCCCCGTGGGATGCATCAGAAAGCATTACAGCTTTCATTATTTATCAATACATGTTCATCATATCTGGGCTAGTGCTTATTATTATTTATTACACAGCTATGTTGAATACTCTATTCTGATTGGTCAATCAGGACGTTCTGCATGACAGACCGTTGCTATGTATAGAAGACCGTTGCTATGGGCGCAGTTCTGATGTCGGACTCTGGAGGACCGTTTTTGTGTCAAATTATTGATTTCTTCAGTAAGTAGCCATGTAATAAGCGGGATGATGTACAGCTAGCGGGTCATAGTTGTGACAGAATCCCCTTCAGGGCGATGCTGCACCCCGACACAACAATGACCGGCTCGCTGTACATTATCCCTTACATAATGAATCCCGTGCATTTGCTCATATGCAGTCAAATGGAGTTGTTGATGGGACAGAGGATTGGGAGAAGGCATACACAGAGGGTCCACCAGCAAAGCACCACATACTGTACATCTGCTCGTGCATTTTCACTTTGCGTACGAGCAGATCCGTTTCCTCAGCAGACTTGCTTCTCTATTTGCTGAATCCGCCTTTTAAATAGGAATGTGCCCGGTGCAGGCACATCTGACTTTTAAAGGGAATGGGAGATGACACTCTGATTGGTTTAATTCCTGCTACGCCCAAAACACACCTATTATTATTATATGATTGATTAAGAGACTTTGCGCCCAGATTATGCACCGCTTAACTTGGAAAAGTGGAGTTGGACATGCCCTAAATGCACTTGTGACATGCACTTTAAACCATGCGCTATAGATCCTCTGTAGGGCCCTCTGTCTCTTCGCAGCTGCGCGGCCATCCATCGTGCTCGCCGTAGGGTTAAAAAAACGCCGTCTGTGCGTACCGCATGGCTGTGAAATCCAGCACATAATAATATCTGTTTTGAAGACTCTCGCTTTGATAGTCCTCCACCAAAGACGAGTCTCCGAAGAATCATTCGCACAACTCCAGACAGCTTCCATGGAAGTGTACTCTAACTTTCTGTGAAGGGGGGAAGATGTAAAGTTTTGCATCAAAGAGCCTCAAAAGAGTCCCCCCCACCTCCCCCATCGACCACAAAAAAAAAAATGGATCTAGTTTTGGATGAACTCTCAGATGAGCTTCTTCAGAGGAGTCCAAAGAGGTTTCAAAGAGTGAGAGCTGAAGCAGGTGAGGTGGGAGAGAGAGAAGAAGAAGAGGAGAGCAAGAGGTGGAGAACAAGTAAGAGAGCGGGTTAGATGGAGAGGGAGAAAAGCAGGAGACTGGTGGCGTGGAACAAAATCTGGCTCCCCTTCATCAGGAGGAGCTGCCTCAGTGAAGATGACTTTTTGGGGTTAGTGCAGAAGGGACCCCTCCCTCCTCCTTCACACACTCACACACACACACAACACACACACACACACACACACACACACACACACACACACAGAGACACACCTGAACAGACCTCAACACACATTTCTTTTAAAGGAGTTTTGGCTGAGGGAGAACCATCTTAAAAGGATTAAAGATGCAGAGGATTACCTCTACGCGCACGCACACACTGCACACACACGCATCTCATAAACTCCCTACTTATAGGCAAAATAGTAAACAGTAATTATAACGGCAAAGTTTGGAAACCAGAGCCTCACAGCGTAGACGTGGTTTCTTCACAATAAACTGTCAGACAGCAAAGCCAACATTGTTTGATCATGAAAGTTTTATGACACGTTTGCCTTCGCTGTGGCTTACAAATCTTGTGAGTGTCAATTAGCGGCAGCAGATCAGGAAGCCCTGCCAACTTAAAAAACAAACCTTTGTCTTTTCCGCTCCGACTCCAGAAGAATGAGGATTAAAAGGAACGAGGGGAAGACAAAGGGGGGGATGCGTGTTGGATTTGCATGGCAAACATCTCTGACACTTCTGATTTGTTTGTAGTGCGGCAACACTGTCAACCGGTCCTTTACTGTTTTGCAAGTACTGCGTTTAGACACAATTTATCCTCATTCGAATGATCCAGAAAGGTCATAACTGTGCTACAAAGAGTTGAAATTCAACAAATCTCTGTTTTGATGAGGATTTAATGTGAACCAGCTAAGAGAACAAGCATGTTAGGAAATCATCCCCAACTGGTTAAATCTTATACTGTATCGCCAGACAACAGATGATCAACTTTGTACTTCAACAGTCTGCAAGAAATGAAAGATAACTGCAACAGAAGATATTTAATTTGTGAAATGTATCTCTCTGCCCTTGTCTTTTATTTACCAGATTTATTTTTCAATCAATTCAAATATTTAGTCACGATTAATTGCATGATTGTCCATGATTAATCACAATTCATCCCACGTTTTTTGTCTGTTCAAAATGTACCTTAAAGGAAGATTTGTTAATTATTTAATACTCTTATCACCATGGGAGTGGGCACATTTGCTTGTGTTATGCAAATTTATGTATATATTTATTATTGGAAATCAATTAACACAAAACAATGACAAATATTGTCCGAAACCCTCACAGGTACTGCATTTAGCATAAATAATATGCTCAAATCAACACTGCAGCCCAACAGGCAACAACAGCTGTCAGTGTGTCAGTGTGCTGACTTGACTATGACTTGCCCCCAAACTGCATGTGATTATCATAAAGTGGGCATGTCTGTAAAGGGGAGACTCGTGGGTACCCAGAGAACCCATTTTCATTCATATATCTGGAGGTCAGAGGTCAAGGGACCCCTTTGAAAATGTCCATGCCAGTTTTTCTTCGAAAAGATTAGCACAAGTTTGGAGCGTTATTTAGCCTCCTTCACAACAAGCTAGTATGTCATGGTTGATACCAATGGATTCCTCAGGTTTCTGGTTTCATATGATACCCGCTACAACCTCTGAAAGTTCAATTGTGTTAATGCGTTAAAGAAATTAGTGGCGTTAAAATGAATTTGCGTTAAAGCGATATTATCGAGTTAACTTTGACAGCCCTAGTTGCAAATAAAGTTCAGTAGTCTACTTGATTTGAATTTGAGGCTTATTCTGTTGTGTCTGCAACATATTCCAGTTTGAAACATTTCTCCAGCATGTCATGTTTTTTTACAGATATAATAGCATGGAGATATTCCTAGTGGGGAGAATTTTGGTCTTACTGGTGGAGTAAGTCTTCGGTGGGAGAAATGCAACTTTTGGCTAACCCAAGTCAGTGAGGTGATGACCTCACTATCTCACTCACTGCTCATTCATACCACTTCTGCTTTTACTGGTTGTGTTGCTTATTGTACTTTTTACTCCACTACAATTATATGACAGTTTTAGTTACTAGTTCAAGAGTTTTGCACACCAAACATATGAAAATGTACAAGTACAGATGAAAGAATTAGGCGATGATTCGATTGACAGAAAATTAGTTTTCATGCAAAAATGACTCAACAACACAGTTCCAGCTTTGCAAATGTGATGATTGGCTGTTTTTCTTTATTGATATTTCAATAATTTTAATCTATTGTCAATAATTTTGAGGTTTGGACTGAGATCTAAACAAATAGAATAATGAGAAGATTAATCCATAGTGAAAATAATCTTAATTTGCTTTCCTATACAAAATTAGCTGTCTAGTTTGCAAAGGTATTAAGGAAGTATGGGAATTTAAAATTCATATTCATTGTCCTACCATTACATTTAGTTGCACATTTTGACTTACGTGTTTTATTGTCTAATTAACTTGTTTTCACTTCCTAATTATGTTAATTCATACTTATTTTTCCAGTTAATAAGTAGAAATTGACCGTTTGTATTTCATTTAGTGAAAGTAGCAAAAAAGTAATGAATGAAGGTCATATATAGTATTATTTTTCATCAAACACATAAGTGTTTGTGAGTTTCATTATTCAACACAAGAGCCAAAACTGACCTCTTTCAGCTCAGCGAAAGACTCCCAAAGGGAAAAAAAGTCAAAGAAAATACACTACAGAGTTGCCACACTATGAAAATATATTTGTTTTCAACAAAAATGATATTGTCCTAATTAACATGTCTATAAATAGCATTATCACTTTTACAATTAACCATAATCTGTAATAGATTGCTAGAGATTTTCCATCAAGAGACAATTAACCTTAATAACCGGTATCACAAGCATGCACATTGCAAAGTGAATGTTTTGAGCAACAAGGCGACAGGAAGTCCGGTGGGGGAAACGTCACCACCCACTCTTCCAAAAGTAAGCCACACTGCTTGGTAATACATACAGAATATAATAGTTTATGACACTGAACACATGTTGTAATGCTTCCATCATGATCACTGGCAGTGTAGAGGCAGCTTGGTAATTCACTGTAGCCATGAGTAGGCGAGGGAAGGCAACTAACCAGGAGGAGCTGTTGTTGGACTGGTTGTATTTACGAGCAGGTACACAGTGAGCTCAAAGAAAAAATCTGGGGGGAAAAAAAGAAAAGCCAATTATTCATTTTGTAAATAATACTGGGGTAGGAGAAATGGAGATGATGGTTGGTCGTACTCCCATATCTGTCCAGACTGAAGTATCTCAACAACTATTGGATGAACGGCCATAAACTTTGATTTCGTTGACCTAAGCGTTGACTAATAAAGCAGAGAAATGTGTGTGTTTTTTATTTGAAAAAGTACATAAACTTTGATATAGACGTGATTTCTCAGCAGATTAATTATAACTGGTGATCCCATGATTTTTCATCTAGAGCCATCATCAGGTCAAAATGTGTATTTGTCCAGTCCTTGATATGAATGCTTGAATATTAGATTAACTGCGAAACTAAAGACATTCCAATTAGCTTTGACTGCAAATATTAGCATGCTATAGCGCTAAACTACGATGGTGCACATGGTGAACATTATACCTGCTAAATATCAGCATGTCACCATTGTCAGTTGTTACCATTGTCAGCCACTGTACATCCATAGAGTGGTAGTGTGGCTGTAGACTCTAAGGGCCCTATCTATCTTATCAATGTTTTTATTTATGTTAGGGAACTAAATTCAGGTGGTAGGTGTCAATTCACAATCTAATGAATATAATGAAGTAAGGCTCTCAGGAGTTCCGTATCGCTCAACCTGCAGCGTGCTCTCAGCGCTCCTCCAGTCCCTGGCTCCTCATCCCTCTTGTGTGTGCGTGTGTAGACGTAGGCTACTTCAAAGTTTGCAGGCCCTCTCCCCCTTAACGGCAGCATTTTGAGGCTGATGGATCCGCGTCTCTCCGGCAGTGAACGACTATAAGCTTGTGCGTAATGCATCTCCGGAGGATTCCGCTCAGCCGGTCGAGCCCCCCCGTGGTTTGCATCAGAAAGTAATACAGTTTTCATTATTTATCAATACATGTTCATCATATTTGGTCTAGTGCTTATTATCCTATATTGAATTTTGCCCCCCCCCCATGCCACCTGCACTGGTTAAATAGATTATCGGTGCATTTGCTCATATGCAGTCAAATGGAGTTGATGGGACAGAGGATTGGGAGACAGTGGAGGCAGAGGATCCACAGGCCAAGCACCACATACTGTACATCTGCTCGCGCACATTCACTTTGTGTACGAGCAGATCCATTTTTCTTCAGCAGAAAAATGCGCCCGGTGCTGGTGCACCTGACTTTTAAATTAAATTGGAGATGACACTCTGATTGGTTTAATTCCTGTTACGCCCAAAACACAGCTATGATTAATCAAGAGAATAAACACAGACCCATTTGCCCCTTGCACCTTATGTTGCACCCAGATCATGCGTCGTTTAACTCGCAAAAGTGGAGTTGGACACACTCTAAATGCACTTGCGCCATGCACTTTAAACCATGTGCTATAGATTGTTTAAATAGGGTCCCTAGTCTTGTTCCTTGTTGAAGAGGAAGGATGCTGCTAGGAGGGAAAGATGTAACTTGGAGTTGGTCCCAGCCACCAAGTTAAGACACATGCCTCTAATAATCAATTCCTACAGATAACGTTATCAGAGAAACACTAAGTAATTATGGCTATATCATCCAGCAACAATAATTCAGGCTTCACAGCCCTCCACCTCCCCACGAATCTCCATGTACGCTCTCTTCCACAAATGTCCTGAAACAGAAGCAGACACATCTTTTCAGTGATGGCAGGCATCACTATCATCCTTCTCCATTTCCCAGCTGTTAGACAGCTAGTCTATTGTACGGCAATGAGATATTACTTTAATTTAGAAGAAAGGAAGCAAGGAGGACAGTGCAGGCTCTGGTGTTTTCTCTTGGCATCCATTGTGTCTTGGGAGCTAATAAAAATGAGACCGCTATGCAGTCGCAGCTACAGCAGAGGAACCCCCCACCACCACCACCGCCCTCAACAATCACACACTCACATAGCATTGTATGCTTCTTTATTGGCTTAATAACGGGGGACTAAGGGCATGGTGGAAACAGTTTTCTCTCTGTGAGTGCTGGAGCCAAAAATCAAACATGAACGCATTGGCTTTAGCTTCTCTGGAGGACTTGGAGGAACAAAACAGCACAGTGATATAATTAACAACTGCTTCCTGTGAGACAAGTGTGAGTGTGTGCTTTTGTGTGTCATTGTATGTGTAATATATATCTATGAGTCTGTGTACAGATGCACGAGTGTGGGCATGGTCTGTTACACACCCCGCCCCCTTTACACGTGCATGCGCACATATGCAGCAACCTGTTCTTCCTATCGCTTTTGAAGTTGAGAGGGCAGACATGGTTAAAAACAGGATTCCTTGTGTTAAAATAATGAACTCCGCCGATAACGTGCACTCATCTGAGTCCCACCGCGCAGGCATGCCCAAAATCTAACCCCTAACATCTGAAGGACGGGGCAAACACGGTAGCCCAAGAAACCACATTAAGGAGAAACTCCCGCTATCTCCCTCCTGACAGCTCACAGGGAAGCTGTAGGTAACAAATCAAAAAAGGAAGTCGAAGCCCCAAAACATTTAAATGGAAGTGAGGCACGGTCTCACAATGGTTCTCGCCTTATCTTGCCTCAAACACCTGCCATGTCGGCTGCTACTTATCCTCTGATTACAGCTGTAGCCATTTTGCTGTAATTCGCCAAAAAATTATTCCTGAAATAAATAAGTATTATAACGTGCAGACAGAGAGTGAGACAAGGGGGTGGGGGGGGGAGGCTATGGGAGAGAGAGAGCATGTAGTGAAATATTCAAGTGAAATATTCTCTGGGAACATGGTGTTCTGAGATTGGAATAAATAAGTAGACAAGGAGAAGAGGGAAGAAGAAAAAAAGGAAAGTCAAAGGAGGTTTGACGTGATGTCTAGTCTAGAGTCTGGGTTGCCTCTGTTGCACTGTTGATCTCTGTTTCACACAACTCTCAAACAAGGTCATATTATAGCGTGCAGTGTGCAATGAATGACAACTTTTCTGCATTCACATTACATATCATAGTGTTATCTGCAGTGACCCTCAGTTCAGCAGCCAGATTCTAAAATGCGGGGTAAAAAAGTGGAGAAAATGCATTTTTATGCTGCAGAAAAAAGGAAAGAAAAGTAGTCTTGTACATGACCAGTTCTTTCTTTCTCACTTTATCAGAGTATGATGGACGTGTTTCTGCTTCCTGCCATACAGTAAGTAACCTGCTCGGCTGTTAATACCAGACCAGACCATTTGAAGTAATTGTGGAAAATTAGGATAAGATTATTATATTAGGCTTCGGAAGCATGACATCTGTCTCCTCATACCCACACAGTAGATCTTCATTCAGTTCCAAGTAACCAAGACTAAACCTGGGACCCAAGTCAGGCTGGATCCAAACTACATTCAGTCCAATTGGTTGGATTGGGGCAACACATTCTCACTCCCAACTCGTCAAATACCACTGCTTGGTCAGTACCCCTTGGCATTGGAGACCGACACATGGGGTACCCCTCTTGCGTTACTTTTGGATGGACCAGGGACGGCGTGTCAATATACCCTCATTACATGCAGTGTCCTTTCAAAATAAACTTCTGTTTTCACAGGAAGTTGGGTTTAGGCAACACAACCACTTAGTTAAGGTTAGGAAACGGTTGTGGTTGACGTTAACTTCACTGACTAGCGTGACTCACGGGACTGACGATACCGTCAAGACATGTGACTAAAGACTGACGTGACAAAATGAGTCAGCGTTACTTTTAGTTCTTTTTTTTAAAGTCTTGTGTTTGTTTGACCCATCCACCACCCTTCCAGCCCACCCTGAGTGGACTCTCACGCTATTAATACTAAGTCACCTGCTTTAAGCGTCGGTATTTGACAAATTGGGAGTGAGAATGTGTTGGTTTATATTGAAAACAATGGAGACGGCGCCGGCCATCTGATAGTAACTTTATGCTCTGCCTTGTTACATTTAGGGCACACAACTTCCTGCATTGGCCCTGGACATAAATCGTGACGAACGGAATCGTCCAATATGGATATAATTCCTTTGGACACTGGGCTGAATCATTCTTGGGTCACTTTTGGATCATTAAAATGTATTTATGCATATTGGGTTTGGGGTAGGTTTTCCACAGGTGAAGACCTCTATTATACAGTTCAACATGTTGAACTTGTTTTTTTGTTCTATAAAATCCTGATGGTCTCGCTGTCTTTTGGTGTGTCTTATCAAAATTCACACAAGCCACTCAAGCCTCAGCTGGTGGGATAAACTGCTCAAACATGCATGAATATGAGTGTGCACCAAGTCAGTTAAGATATAATACTGGCTCAGTATTAGCATGCTCAGCACCCCACCATGGTTACACAGCTGCTGAAAATAAATGTGCAGCCAATACTTCTTAGTTCAAAAGAGGACACATAAATTTGTTGCCTACTTTTTGTTTTTCATAAGATGCGAGGGAGAATCAGCCCTAATTCAGGCAGTGCGTAATGTTTTTCCCATTGATGTGCAATACTCACACACAGCCAATTTGCTGAACAGTCTGAATATGGAAGTTATTAGAGCCACATACTCTTTTCATGGAATCGAAGGTCATATTGAATCCACATGAGAGCTTTCATTCTTTTGTGTGTATGGATTCATGAAGATGATGGAGATTCCACAATTCTACAATGTCATTTAGCAGACGCTTTTGTCTAAAGCGATGTACATTTGAGAGTTTGTACAACACAAGCAAGGATCTTGATAGGAGGGAACAACGTGAGTAAGAGCCAACAACAGCTTCAAGCCTGATCGGACACAGGTGCCGACAGGCAGTGCATAGAGGCAATGCACAGGGTGGATAGAAGCAAATTTTTTATTTTTTATTTTGTTATTGTCATCATTTTCATTATCAACAACACAATCAATGTCATCATCATCATGAATATCCTAATCAACATCAGCAAAATCCTCAATATCATCAAAATCATTAGGTTAGCTTTTCCTTAAAGGTGGAAAGGGACTCTGTGGATCGAGTGGAGTTCGGTAACTCATTCCACCACAGGGGGACTACAATGGCGAAGAGTCTAGCTAGCGACTTAGGGCCCTGTTGTGATGGGAGTATCAGGCGCCTTTCATTGGCAGAGCATAGTGGGCGGGAGGGAGTGCAGACCTGGATGAGGGAGTTCAGTTAGGCGGGAGCTGTTTTTGTTGCTGTTTTGTAAGCGAGCAACAGAGTTTTGAATTTGATGCGAGCGGCAACTGGGAGCCAGTTGAGGGATATGAACAGTGGAGTGACATGCGCTGTTTTGGGTTGGTTGAAGACCAGTCGCACTGCTGCATTCTGGACCTTCTACAGAGGTTTGAATGTTCATCTAGGGAGGCCTGCCAGTAGGGAGTTGCAGTAGTCAATGCGTGAATGCGTTACAAGAGCCTGTAGCAGAAGTTGAGTTGCATGCTCTGACGTGGGGTCTGATTTTCCCGATGTTGTACAAGGCAAATCGACACGACCGAGCAATTGAGGCCACGTGAACCTTAAAGGTTAGCTGGTCGTCAATCCTGACACCCAGATTCCGGGAAGACTTTGTGGGTTTGAGTTTGGTTGGTCTAAGCTGGATATTGATCTGTGGTTGTATAGATGGGCTGGCTGGGATGACAAGGAACTCAGTCTTAGATAGGTTGAGCTGTTCTTTCATCCATTTAGAGACATCGGCAAGGCATGACGTAATCTGTGCCGAGACTGTAGTGTCATCTGGCGGTAATGATAGGAAGAGTTGGGTATCATCCGCATAGCAGTGGTATGAGAAACCATAGGAGCGGATGATTGTACCAAGTGAGGTGGTGTATATTGAGAAGAGAAGGGAACCGAGCACTGACCCTTGAGGCACCCCTGTGGATAAGCAGTGTGGTTTGGACACTTCTCCCTCCCAAGATACTCTAAAAGATCTCCCTGAGAGGTAGGACATGAACCAGTGGAGGGCAAATCCTGAGATACCAAGCTTAGAGAGTGTGGTGAGGAGGATTTGGTGGTTCACTGTGTCTAAGGCAGCTGACAGAGCCCCGCTTAAAGCCAGGCTGATTTGGGTTGAATATAGTTATATTGGACAGGAAATCGGAGACTCGATTAAAGACTGCGCTCAAGTATTTTTGACAGGAAGGGTAGAAGTGAAACCAGTCAGTAGTTTTTGACCTCGGTTGGGTTTTTTGAGCAGTGGGGTGACCCGAGCTTGCTTGAATGCAGTAGGGAACACAACCATTGACAGCGAGGAGTTGAGGATGTGCGTGACGGCAGCGTTAAGTGTAGGGGAAATGGTCTGTAGAAGGTCTGATGGTATTGGGTCCAGCGGACCGGTAGTGGGCCGAGAGTCCAGTAGAAGCTTGGAGACTTCGTCCTCAGTCAGAGGGGAGAATAAGGTGAGAGAGGTGCTTTTAGCTGGTGGCTGCAGGATGAGTTGGTCAGGCTCAGAGAACTGATTACTGATGGCCAAAACCTTATTGGCGAACATGTCTGGAGTGAGCAGAGTAGAGGTTGGAGGAGGAGGTGGATAGAGAAGTGAATTAAATGCAGAGAACATTTTCCGAGCACCTGTGGCACCGCAGATCTTGTTTTGATAAAAAGCGGTGAGATGCAGATAAAGGGCAGCACACATGTTAAAGAAGACCTTTCCTGGATTAACTGAGATTGAAATTCTACATAATGAGGTTCTTCTCAATAGTATGATTATGGTATTATTAATTTTATTATTACTAATATTATTATACTTATGAACACAGCATACAGAAGTTTTCATGACAAGAAGTTGTCATTTAATGGGATTCTCTGTAAGAAGAATTTATACGTGTAAAAAGTTATATACAGTCCCTTTTAATGTTCTCATAGCGAGTCGATCAAGGAAATACAGTGGAAGTATACACAGCTAAGTATAAGTTAACATAACTTTATCATTTTTAGGTTTTAATGCAAGCATGAGTCATTTCTTTTTATCATCATTAAAGACTGAAATGTGATGTGAAGGATGTGCTGATATGTGAAGAGGCTGATGATGGTGATAGCTTCCGTACTGGGGGATATAACACACTGATAATGAAACACAGTGACTGTGAATGTAACACAAATTAAATCAGGCATTTTAATTTTAATCTTCTGACTCCCATCAGATCTGCAGAGAATTACAGTGTTTAAGTTTCTCCCATCTTGCCCATCTGTCAGTCACTGTTGCTTTATTCTCTGTCTCTGTGTTATCCACCCTCCTGTCGCTCTTTTTTCTCCTCCAGTACTCCTCATTCAGACGACACCCCCCACCCCCCCCACCCACCCCCGCCACCACCATACACACACACACACACCCATCCAGCAACACCACTACTGACTCAGTAGCAGGTAACAGAGAGTGTAAGAGGATCTTTGATTCAAATTTCGCCATTCAAAGAGTGTCAAACAGATAGCAATGCTGCTCTCTGCTGGCCATATAAATGAAGTTATTACCATATGAACATCTGGAGATGGAGAAAAAGTGGGATACTTCTATTGGTAGGAATAGAATTTTAGTAAGGAATTTTCACATTAAAATGACGATAAATAATTTAGGTTCATGGGTAAATCTCCCAGCAGTAGCTTCTGGCTTTATAATTGCACATTCGCTGTCAGCTTCTTCAGTGCCTGTGCTGGATTTACACATACTGGTTTCCTCAGCCTCAGGCTAAATGGCGGTTCAAGGTAGACAGCTCATCAAGATGAGTGACAAGTGTTGAAGCAGGAGCTTGACCAGCTGAGGGGGAGGGGGTGGAACCAACACTGCACTGCAAAGGTGAAAATTCACATATTTGAGCTTCAATCTCAATTTTATTCTCAAGCAAGAACATCTTATCACAGTGACTGTTGTTGTTCATAAAGAACAGGGAAATTAAAGTTTGAAATCTATCCTGACAAACAAAGCTGTCGTGGCTTTGAGGTGTTTCAAAGTACAACCAATGATGCAAAAAATACTAATATTGTGCTTTGTATTGATTGTCCAGCACACCAGAAAAGGCTGATTTTGACCATAAATTGGTAGATAATGACTGTTTCCTTGGCTTTGATATAATTAATCAATGCTTGATATCTACGTTCAAGGATCTTTTTTTCAGTATTATTTACAGTGTCTTTTTGTGTGAGGAAATTTGAACAAATTTATAAATTATATATTCACTCCATTTTTGGAGGGTAACGTACAGTGCTACGGTAGACTATCATTATCTGTCACCGGTCTATTTATGTCATCTGTCAATCGTTCATCATCAGAAATGTATAAAGTATGTGTGAAAGACAAATACCCATATATAAAGAGAAGCTGACAGAGGCAAAGGGGCGAGATATTACAAAATTGAAGTTAGTTTATTATATCGATCTTCACGAATAGGAGGACCTTGACAGCTTTGCCACCCATTACAGTCCTTGATGTGTTTTGACGTTAGTGAACACCTGTCCGATTTACACATGGGTAGGTATATGACATTAAGATCTACAAGCCAAGTGCCAACTACACAATTGTTCGGACAAAGATAAACTAGATGATATTATGCTACGGAATACTAACAAAATGTCAGCTAATACTGCATATCTAATCTACCGTATCTTGCTAAATGAAACCCATAATAGTAGCCTACCTCTGTGTCTGACTGTATGCTATATACAGTATACAATTTGCCAACCAGGAAGTTAGCATCGCCCTGGGTTCCCTCGACAAAAAGCCAATGGGATTTTTCCATTTGGTTTTGGATTATTGCAGAAAATAAGCTCTGTGGCACACACACGTTTACGATACGTTTTGTTCAGCAAGATAATCTCCACAAATGAACACCACTTTTATGATTTTAAAAAAGTAAATGCAATCACCAGAGGTAAAAAGCTTACATTAGGCTATAAACAAACTACACCACGGTCGCGTCAACCCAAGTATACACAACGAGGCTGTATAGTCGTCGTGATGACGTTTAGTAGTCTCATTTAGCCACCACCTTTTTTTAACACATTACGGCTTCAAAATTCTTTGGGGTATTTATTTATTTAAATTATCTTAAGCTTGAGTTAACCACAGACCTTTTTTCAGACATCTAACTAAAAACCCGTTCAAAAAACCCATTGACTTCCAGACGAGGGAACCAGAAGCGCTAAAATACTTACTCATTTCCGGGCTTTAGGACTCACTCCTGTAGCACTCTTTTCTGCTGTTAAGTCTGTATTCCACTCAAAAAATGGACGCTAGTTAGCCTAGCTTGCTAGCGTTAGCACTAATTGTAGACACAAATTTAAGGGGGCGCTATCGTTGAGGAACATGAATAAAAAAAATATGTTTATTCTTGTTGGTAATTACAATTATGACCAAATAAGTACATGTCAAAACAAACATCAATGATATAATGACAATAATGATAATAATTTCAGTTTGATTTTAACAGTATCTCATGTCCGTATGTGCTGCGACAAGCTGTACACTATAAGCTTCCTTCATCCCGTGTTGTTTGGCAGCCATCTGATACTTGGCTGATAAGCACAAGCTACCACACTGATGCTTTGCGGCAGAGCAGGCTTCTTGCTATTGGAGAGACCTGTGGAGACAGATGGGAGACTTACAAATGCTGGAAGAGCAGAGAGCGGAGCTGGCAATGGCACACCTCAGAGAGATTTCCATTTACTACAGGCTTCTTGTCTTCATCAAGGTTGCCGCTATGGTGTCACTTTTCTGCTGCCAAAGTGAGCCGTGAGTGAGACGAGAAAGACAATGTCACAACATCTGCTTTGTCTGTGAGCCTCATAGCAAAGACAGCACTTTTATCTGCATCTATTGCAATCAACTGTTATTTTATCTTGTAGATTTAGCAAAAGTATTTGTACATACAGCCGTAGCTTTTATGCATCAAACTGTGGGGGAAATTGAAATGAAGTTGATGAATATTTATCTTCTGCCAGCATTTCTGTCGTCAGTCGTGTTTGTTCGAGAGGTAGAAGGCAGTAATTCTGCAACTGAATAGCTTCCTAATCACACATTACTAATCTGGCCTCGCTCTTGTGTCCTTGCAAACAGCTCCTCGCGCTCACCCGGCTTTCCCTTTTGTTTGCTAACCCGTCTAGCAGCCTCGCGGATAATAACGCGGACCATTGCTCCGGTCACAATGAGGAAACGGATCCCAACTCAAATCTCATAACCTGACGGTGGCAACTCACCATTGATTTCTTTCATAAACCACGCTTGGTGTCTCTTTCCCTCTCCCGCTCTTTCTCTCGGTGTCTCGACCCACTGTGCTCTCGTCACCCACAAACTGCACCCACCCCCACCCACACCCCTAAAGAGTAATTACTCACTCTTTTATTTTCTCCTGCGTGGCTCCCTATCGGGCTACTCATCTCTGACAATGGTGCAGCTCAAATTAAATTCCCCCATCTGATAATGAAAGTCATTAGGTCCCGCTGGAGCCTTGTGGAAGGCCAAACAAAGCCTGGTGGAGGTCCGTGTAATAACCACAGGAAGGGACAACACACAGCTGAACAGAGAGAAAGAAAGGCGGACATGGACTCTCTCGATGCACAACCGATCCCTTTTATTCACAGGCATCATGTTTTTGAAGAATAAAAAAGAAGCTTTCATAATAAATAATAGAAAGGAGATGAAAAATACATTGCATGTGCACGGAAACTGTATTTTCTATGTTCATGAAGACTTTACACAGCATTTGCTTTTTCACTGGGGTTGTCCTGTACCTGGCAGCATGATCGATCGCCACACCAGTGTTCAAGCTAATTTGAATGTGCTCGTAAATTAGGTGGCATTTAGAATTTCCACCATGGGAGTGAGTTTAACCGTCTTCCAACTCTATTACAAACATATGCAGGAGCTGTGACCTTTGTCACTCATGTGAGTTCTGGTGGGAGGGTTGTATGTTAATTTGCTTTGGCCCTTCTGGTAAGACTAATAACTATGTTAATTTTTTGCACATTAAACAACACAATCATTTCCAGGAATTTGTGGTTTGGGATACCAAGAATTATTTGCAATATTTGTCAGAGCTTTTTATTTATTTTAACTTTTTGATTTATTTTTATTAATCTATTTGGAAAAAAAAACATTTTTTTTTTAAAAAAAATAACAGTTTTTGCATTAAAAATGATGTAATTCAGAAACATCTTAACAGACAAAAGTCAAACAAAAAATCAAGCCTCATTCTCACAAATAAACTTCTTCATGGGTGGCCAGGGACCTTTACTCCCCAAGAATTCATCCTCTCAAGTTCTGGGGAACTTGTTTCAACCATATCCCTTATCAAATATCTAAAACTCACCATTTTATTTTTGTTTTACTTTAAGGACTCTGTTAGGGGTAAAAAATCTGCCAATTCATCGTTGAGTAAATCCCTCCCCCATGCATTGATTGTCAAAACATAGTTTAGCAACCAAAACAAGGCATGTCAGGCCTGTCAAGCTTTGGATTTCTCCACATGTTGAAGCAATGTGCATGAGGCTGTAAGAACAGCAATACCAAAACCAAAAACACACTAGCAAAAGTATAAGGAATCTGTGTTTGGCTGTTCCGATGGCTTATTATTACAACAGTCTGAAAAATGTCCCATTGGACCAAAAGCCCATTTGTCCGATAGCCCGTTATCCCGAAAACATTGAAAACAACAATGGCCATTGTTCCAAAGGCCAATTGCAACAAAGAGAAGCAAATGGCTAATCATTGTGCAGCGTCAGTCAGTCATTGGACCTCCCCGGTTGCAATATTTTTTGCACATGGGAAAGTTAATCTTCTGGGCTTTCTGCCAGAAAGTGTTTATTTTAACCCAAACCATGATCTTTTCCTAAACCTGACCAAGACGTTTTGTTACCTAAACCTAAGGAGATTTCTGGCAGAAAGAAGGCTAACTTCTCCCATGAACAAAACATAAAATGTGATGTGAGGTTATTCTGCATGGAGATTTTTGGAGCAATGGGCCTTAGGAACAATGGTCATTTGTCTTCGGGATAATAGCCTGTCGGACAAATGGGCTTTTGGTCCAATGGGACATTTTCTAGACTATTGGGGTTTTGCAATAATGGGTCGTCGGAACAACGGCCAGTCACAGTGTAGGCTGCAATAGTGTCTGGCTAACTAGCTACAACCTACAGTAATAACTGAGCATCCCTATCAAGGCAAAAGAGCATGTTAACCAACTAGGCTTTGTTAGGTTACAGTTTACACTACATGCGTCCACATCATATGACTGGCAAGCGTCTTTCCATCAAAACAAAAACAAAATGGTGGACATTGAGTTCATTGTTAGTGGAAAATGCAATATTTTAACATAGTTTCTGCATTAAAATGCGTTTTGATAACATTTTTAACAAGAAATGTGCATTGTATTTCCATAATCTTTGTTCAGTGAATGTATATGATCTTTAGTTTGTTAGTTATTTCTAAGAGGTGTGTGCCATGGACGCTGCTAACCCACATATAGCTTGCATGTTATTTGAATCATTGTCGTATCACCACATTTCTCAACACAAAAACACAAAAGTGTCTTTGATAACTCAACAATACGACAGATTAATGTTGTGGTCATCAGTTTTAATTATTTCTCATTTGATTCCAATAAAATAAACATTTTTTTGTGTCACTCTTGGGTAGCCGAAGGCTAGATTATCCATGATCTTCAGCCACCGTTATATGGAGACGGAGCCAGCTATGGAATTGGAACTTGTAAATACTGGATTGAGAGTACACTGAGGGGTTGAATGTGATGGTGAACACATTTGTGTAATCAGATGTTAATAGCTAGATAGAGAACTTTGAAGTTATATTTGAATATATAAAATAAAGCTTTTGTTTTTGTTATTTTCTTTTTCTTTGTTTTTTTTTAATGGAAATAGTGACCAAAATGAGCTACCTTCTGAGATTACAATACTACAAAATCAGTTTTATTAACAAATACAAGTGTGTTTGGCATTTGCTTCCAAAAAACGCAACACAGAAGAATAAAAATAGACAAAAAGTACTTCGACTACTACTACTAATAATAATAATAATAATAAGTACTCAGACTCTCATTTACTGTACTACTACTACATAATTATCGCTATCACTGTGAATTGCATATGTGCCACGCGAGAATACAAAAATGGAGCTAAAACAGCTAAAAACACAGTAACAGTGTATTTCTGTGCATAAGGTCATATTTTTACATTGTGTTAGTATTTTTTCTCTCTCTATATATATAGTTCTCTTCTGGAGAGAAATAGCAATCTAAACCTGGTTTAAGGATCTTGAAAAAAATTGACATTAGTTTAATTCCCCTGCTAGCCGGATAATAAGGTCTAATGAATAAAAACAGCAGAAATGGCTGTCTCTTGTGCGTGTGTGTGTGTGTGTGTGTGTGTGTGCGTGCGTGCGTGTGTGTGTGCGATGATGGCCCAGGTGGGGGGTCCCTCTATTACAACACTCAAACCATCAGGTTCATTAGGGCCAACAATTACACATTCATGAATTTGCTGTTAAAATGGCATTTGGTGAGCTGAGTGCGCCAGCTCCTGTCAACCTTAAGTGCTGGGTAAAATACTTTTAATTGGTCTCAGTCTTTCGCCTGGTCGATTATGGGGGTTGGCTTTCTGGGAGTGTGGTTGAAACATGGGGGGCTAAAAGCCTCCAAGATGGTGGGCTGGCAGACGCAGAGTGGAGGAGATGCTCTGGAGGGAAAGGTCATGGTAATCACCATAAAGGGCAGCACGCAAAATAATTAAAGAGAGAATAATTGGCTGTGAGTTGTTTATGTGCATCTGTGTGTGTGTATGTCAAAAGACAGATTGAGCATGTGCACTGTGCGTATCAACATAGTAAAGGCAGAGAGAGATTATATAGCTATGTGAGTGTTTAAATGAGGGCTGGTGGTGATCACTGCGTACAGGTGTAGACAAATTTGCAGCTGTGATTACATGCTAGATGGAAAAATCCCACCACATCTGAGACCTGTACTACGAAGCAGGATTTGGGGTTAGCAAGGTAACTTCAGGGTTAACCCTTCAGGGTTTTCCGTCCAACGACGGTGGTTCACTTCTTACTGTGTTAGATCGCCATGGTAACTCATGCTGCACACCTAACCTGCTCCGGAGCAGGTTATGTTCGAGATAACAGACCAACTGGTATAAAAGCACCGCCTACTGACCAATCAAAGCTCAGTGCGCCGATTGTGTGATAATATTACACAAAGACGAAGACGTTAAAGTCATAATTCAGGCTAAAAGCAACACAGTTCAAACAGACGAATGCAGCGAGGACAGCTGGGTTTATGCTGTAGGCGTTTACCGCTTTGAATAATGTGTTTATATATATTTTTTTTATTTGCTCCCAAGTCCGCTTCACACCGCCGGAGTCGGGGACGCAGCTGAAAGAAGGCTGAAATAGTCACACACCACATGGTTACCCAAGAGCAGAATGAAGTGTGGTCTATTCATCCATTCTATTTTGAAAGCTATTTATATATCACTGCCCCATCAAGACGACAATATCTGACTTTTGAGTATTCGATTTATTTAATAAGTCTGTTTGTGCATTCACACATCGGCAATTTTTTCTTTTGCCACCTGTTCTTCCTGCGTTTGGCAGCTTCAACTGTGTTACTTTTAGTCTGGATTATTTGCTTAGTCTGCTCTTGGTTTGTAAAATGTGCCGCTCTGCTGATAGTAGACTTGTACATGTTTGTGATTGGTCACATGCTGCAAACGCCGCCCCCTTTCATATGTACGCGCTCGTAGTCAGATTGAGAAACCCTGGGTTGACTTACCAAATTGATGACCACCGTCGTAGGACTGCTTAGTGTGATCGTGGTTGTTAGTGTTAGTTATAGCAGGGCGATTAAAGGGACTGTTTGTAAGAATCAGAAATGCTTGTTAACAGCGACACCTGTGGCCGTTAAGTCAACGAAAGTCAGCATCGGGCTCGCGCTTGCTCGCTCTAAATAGACATGAACGAGCATCGCTCAAAACAGTGAAGCGACACACGTCAGCTAAAACCACAATATCACTCTATATTTCAGCTGCTTGGCAGTAATGTTAGCTGACCAGACCAAGGTCTCTCCATGAATCAATGCTGATCCTAGTGTTGGCTTTTCCTACTTCAGCCTCCCGACCGCGGCCGTAGGAAGACACCGGCACCCGGTCAGAGACGATAACGTTTCTTACTGCGGAGCCCCGTAACTTCACAAGACACGGGAAACCTCTGTTGGTCTGGAGGAGCTGCAGCAGTTATTTCTGCACAAACGTCCACTGTACATTCACTAGATATTCTCAGAGCTACGAAGTCTTCTACAGTGTGTAGTGTACGAGCATGCACGTGAGGTGGAGCGAGCTGAGTGAAGGCAAGCAGGCAGGCAGAGGATCAGAGTACAGCAGAGACTACGGTCCTGGAGACCAAAGCTACGGTCTCCTCCGCGTCCTCCGACCACGGCCAACACTGTTTTGCAAGACGGGCTTCACTAGATAGAACCAAGAGGTTTTGGTGCTTCCGTGTAGTTTGTGTTGGAGTCTTGTCTGAACAGCGTAGCCACACGCGAGCGTGCCACGCATATGCGAGCGACCCAGGTGATTTATACTATTTATGATAGTGATTTTATACAATTGTGCATTTTGCGATAAAAGCAACAAAGTTGGCACATAGGTTTGGATATAGGTTTATATGTTATGAAAATATATAAGTTATATAGTTTGTGGCCCGGCTGCCATGTTGAGTTCAGTTGAGGAAATACCAAGCACCGCCCACCAGCTGGAGCAAACTTTCTCATTTTACAGCTAAACAGTACACTACAAGATGTTTCTGAAAATATTTTAAGCAAGAAATAGGCATTACAGTAACACAATATTGATTCATATTTAATCAGCGCGGCCTAGTTTGACCGTTTGATCGGAGTTTGCGAGTGATTGACAGCTGCCTCCGTTGAATGAACAGCCAATAGGAGCGCTCTCTCTCTGAAATGACCCGTGATTGGCCAAAGCCTCCCGTCATGGGCCTGAAAACAGAACCATGAGGAGGTGCAGAAGTCTTGTTTTCTCTCAGAACACTTGAATTGCAATGTGCTGAAAGATTACTATGAATTTTTTTGCCCAATGATGCCAAAATACATTTTGCCTACTGCCGCTTTAAGTTGTTGATGCGATGAATTGTCTGCCAACAAACCACTTTATTTGACAGTGCCTGTGTGACAGTCGATTCCCTCATTACCAATAAATAGAGGTGGCATCATGGGGGTCTTCTGCAATGTTGGAGAAGACGCTTAATACTAGCAGTGCTAGCACATCATCATTTCATCTGCCCTGACAAACATCAAGCGATGCAAGAGTTTTGACTGTAAACACGATATAACCAGCCTTATGAGATGAGAATCAGAGGCATGCTAATGGTCGAGGGGGATCGATGCCCATGTGGCATTTGGTCAATACCTAACAATGGAACACGTTGAAAACTAAATGCCATAGGAGCACAGTGCTGGAGTTAATTGTCGGATACTTCTCTCCTGCTGTACTTTGAGGGGCTAATTAGCTTAAGGTGTGGAAAGGGATAGGTGGCTGAATCAATGTTCCCAAATGAAAAGGATGGATACACACTATGGCGTGTGTGTTTTTTCCCCTCTCGAGTGATTTCATTGATTTTGAAAGTCAGAATGGAAGGTATTCTGCTTCATAGTCAGTGGTTATAATAACAGCTTATGTATTGTTTTCTGCTTTTTATTCCTCACCTGTTTGTTCGATGAATGCTCCAAATAATAACATGCGAGTTGCCGTATTCACAGACGTCCAATTGCAGAATAAAATGGATTTTTTCCGAATGAAAGAAGGGGACGCTGAATCATTTGATTTTAGCCGACACAAACGGAACCATTTTACGACGCCATTGCTAGAGCGATTTACATCTGTTGTCACAATGGGTGGCACTTACTGGTAATGTCTATAATCAGCCTATTTAATGCTTTCAACAGAGTGGCAGATATGAAACAGATGGTGAATCTGCAGGCATACTCTAAACACAACACGCTCCATATTATTGAGATCAGCAGTTGGTGAAAGGCCGCCGCATCTAAACACTTTACCTTATTAGAGGCGGCCGAAGCATAGGTGAGTTAGGAAGGCTAGTTGAAGCTCTACCCTTTGATAAAGCATTCTTTACTGGACTAACCAACCATGTAAAGACGATGCTTGCATTCACTGGTAGAAATACAGGACACAATACAAAGCATCCGTCCACTTTAACCTTCCACTGCAAGCACAAGAGAGACTTTTGTTGGCTTTGTAGTTCTCCTTTGGCCAGGATAAAGAAACCCCTCCTTGCCATGCTGCAGCAGAGATTTGATCAGACCCCCGCGGTGAATCATGTTTACGGTCCTGCACACACTCACTCCATCCTCCTCAGGAAAGCCAGGGTTTGGTGCACATCTGAAATCTCCTTACAGGTGCAGGACAAAAGCGAAAAGCATGGCAGGAGAAACACACGTTGCCTGATTACCATCATGTTTGGTGAAAATGCTGCTGTGAGCAGTTTGTCAAATGAGGTGCACGTTTGGGAGCTGACAAACAGAGAGGTTAGCGTTCTCCTCGGATGCTCGTTGAGAGGTTATGGCTGCAATCAGAGCCTCTGATGGAAATTGAAACAAAGCTGCCATTTAGGGCCCCGCATACACACAATATGGAGACATGCAATCATGCATGAAGGCTTTAGCTATGACCAGTGTTAATATCTGCAAAGGCCTGTGTGATTTCTTTGCCTAATGCCGGGCACACACTACGCAAGAATCAAGAAGATGTTTTGGGCCCGATTCCCCTCCTTCCGACAATCGTTAGCAAAGCCCCGATTTTTGATGGTTCTAAAGATTATCTTTCCAGATATTCCTGTGGTGTGAGGTATGTTAGGAGTGTTTTTTTTACATCCCCCGATCGGCTCGGAAGTCCATCCTGGCCCCACGGATTTCAAATCGTAAATATTAAACGTGTTCAATATTTACGATCAGATATCCTGTAACCCCGAGGACAGCCGATGATGCAGTCACGTGGGAAAGAACGATAGCCAATTGAGAACCAAGCTGACTGAAGCGGAAAGACGACAGGGACAACCACCGTCACCGTCATGGCGAAGCATAAAGTAGTAGTAAGATGGAGCACAGAAATGGAGGACCAACTTGTTGATTAGTGGCAACAACGCAAGTGTATATTTATCACATCTCCATGACTTCATCCATCCATCCTTTGTGAATTTTCAGTAAAAAGTAGTGCAAAAGCTAACATCGTTAATTCTTCCTGCCCGTCGTCCGCCATATTTGTTTACACCAAAGTAAACGTTTGATTGCGAGAGATTTTGCGAGACTTCCGTCTTTTTTTCAGTCAGGACTCTTGTGGAATCTGTTTTAATGTAACACAGACCTTTTATGTAGTTACACAGCGTCGAGCAGGGTGGGCTTCCGGTCAGTTTACCACAATAACAGAAGACGGTCTCACGATAATTTTTTTAAAAGTTTGGACATGTTTTCATGGTGATCTGTGGCAAAGAGTGTTTTCAGCACATGTAAGTAAATTTTCTTTATCGTTTTTGTTTTTTGATTACTGAGCTCAGTATGGAAGTCACCAAATCCAGCCATATATGATCTTAATTAACGTCTTATGGCCTAAAACATAGCACCGTTTTGAAACATGTAACCAATTCATAGCAAATGTTCGCTGTAGGCCTATAAGCCAATTTATACTTCGGCTTTTCTGTATACTTGTCAGTTTAACCCAAGTATACTTAAATATACTTCTGTTAATTATATCTCTGATAAGGACATAAAGAGTAAACTGAAAGTACACTCTATTATTTTAAGTTTAAAATAAGTATACCAATAGCACACTTAAAAGGACTGTTTATAACTTCTTACACGTATAAATCTTTGTGCAGAAATAACTGCTGCAGCTCCTCCAGACCAACAGAGGTTTCCCGTGTCTTGTGAAGTGACGGGGCTCCGCAGCGAGAAACGTTATCGTCTCCGACCAAAACTCCGGTGTCTCCCCTGTTCCCTCCGGCCGCGGTCGGGAGGCTGAGGCAGGAAAAGCCAACACTAGGATCAGCATTGATTCATGGAGAGACCTTTGTCTGGTCAGCTAACATTACTGCCAAGCAGCTGAAATATAGAGTGATATTGTGGTTTTAGCTGACGTGTGTCGCCTCACTGTTTTGACAGATGCTCGCTCACATTCATGTAGTGCGTGCACACAGGCGAGCGCGAGCAACAGGACGCTGACTTTCATTGACTTAACGGCCACATGTGTTGCTGTTACAACCAATTTCTGATTCTTACAAACAGTCCTTTTAAATAAACTTATTTTTGGTAAGGGTAGGCTTGAGAAATCCCCACACGGCGGGGTGAGTTGTAACACGGTGTTCCTGTGTTGTGTAACTACAACGATAATGAAATAAAATCTTGCAACTTTTTTTCCCACAGAATGAGAGTAAAAAAACACAGAGGGGAGTGAGTAGAGAGGCTCTGCGTGTTGCTGCCAGGAGTGTGGGTAGCGGGCAGTCTATCAGAGGAGTGTATATCTATAACATAACATTATATATATATATACACTGTATGTATGTTGCCGCTGCCTAGACTTATGAACAAAAAGAAATTTGTCAATGTTTGACACAGTCTTTTGTTAATATATATATATATATATATATATATATATATATATATATAAATATTGACATGTGTATGCTACTCTATGGATGGATAGATGGATAAATAGACCTGATACAGATGGAAAGACAGACTCACAAACAGTATCCAACTGTAAATATTAGGGCTGTCAAAGTTTACGCGATAATAACGCATTAACACAAATTTGTTTTCACGCCGCTATTTTCTTTTACACATTAACGTAACTTGCGATTTTTAGGTTGTAGCAGGCTCAGTTTTAAAGCTAGAGTGAAGATACTGGTATCATATGAAACTTGAAAACCTAAAACCATGTCATACTAGCTTGTCTTCTGACCTCAAGATCTGTGAATGTAAATGGGTTTTATGTGTACCCACGAGTCTCCCCTTTACAGACATGCCCACTTTATGATAATCACATGCAGTTTGGGGCAAGTCATAGTCAAGTCAGCACACTGACACACTGACAGCTGTTGAGTTTGCCATGTTATGATTTGAGCATATTTTTATGCTAAATGCAGTACCTGTCAGGGTTTCTGGACAATATTTGGTATTGTTTTATGTTAATTGATTTTCAAATAATACATATATACATACACTGTACATTTCAATCATGCGATTAATCAAGATTAAATATTTTAATCGATTGACAGCCCTAGCATATACTGTAGATAGAACTGTATTGAATGAATTGTGTTCAAACAGACTTTTCTAGCAAGAGTTACAACTACCCCTCAGTCTGTTACAACTTACAATACCCATTGGGTGAGTTGTAACATTTCACTTCCACCACTATCAGTGCAATTGTACAAGAACGGTGGGTCCTAGAGGCAAATTTCAAGTGTTCATTTGTAGCAAAGAAGTGTATGTTGCTTGTCTAAAAATATGATTAATCTAACTCAAATCTTTTTTTTTTTTTTAATTATTTAGCCTGAACCAGAATGTGTTAGGTTGTGCCCTGCTCTCCTCTACACTCATATAGTGCTGCAATCACTTCTCCTTGGAGCCATCAGGTCGGAGGATATGATCTTCACAAGAACAGGCAACCTGTCATTGAAAATGTCCTTTAAGTTGACGAGCCGTCATTTATAATGCGTCAGAGATGGCCTCGCGGTGGCAATCCCATTCAGCTCCGAGCCCAGCGTCATTCATGCTTGGGAGAAATGCAAAAAAAAAAAAATGGTGTTCTAATTAACATCCCCAGTGACCCGAAAATAAACATTTATTTTCCCATCTTCTGCACACAGTGAAAGATTTTTGACATTGTCCTTTGATAGCTTCCGATTTCCATTTTCATCTGGGTTTTGCTTCCCCGTGTATCAACCCGTAATTTATGCATCAAATTCATGCATAATTAATTTCGACTTTACCACTGTATAAGTATTAAAACACCAAAACAAATTCTGTGATAATGGAGGTGTTAGAGGTCTCCCTCATTTCAAATTAATACCTCCCCCTTCCCACCTTTTTTTTTCTTTTCTTTCTCTCTGTGAGCAGGACAGAAGGATAAAATAGATGGAAAATATCACACAGTGACAACACTATTCCAGCAACAAAGTCCACGTTTGGTAATTTAACATTCATATATTTCTGGATAAAACACGCTGTTAGATGGATGGATAGTCAAATCAAAGAGGAGATTGCTTCTATGTTTCAGTGGTGAATCTGTATTTGTATTTTTCTCCCTTATGGCCTCATTAACATCTTTGTCTTTGTTGTAAAAAAAAATTCCCCACACACACAGAGTACACATGAAAGAAAGCGATGGAGTCCTTTTAACAGTAAAAGTAAATCAAAAATAACTGCCATGGCTTCATATTGTGTGTGACGCATATCAGACACATTTAAACTTGTTTCAGTGTGTGCAAATCTGCCAGTAGGAAGATGTTTATTTATGTTTACAGCACATTGCATTGGCTTCAATCTTCAAACAAATCAGGTTGATGGATTTCAGCACGAGACAGTGTGACAGTCACTAAGTGCTTGAAGAGAGATGATCAGCAGAAATGTAATTCCATGTGCAGGTGAGAGCTTTAATCGTGCCGTGTTGGGATATTCAGTGTGTATTACAGAATATCATCACACAGAGTCTACCAAAATATTACGAGTGCTGCTAAATAGCCATTAGCACAATCCCTGTCTCACTGTCATGGATTAAATAGTCCCACTACAGTATATCCTGCCTCTGCTCCAACTGCATTTCCTATTCATGACAGAAATGGGTCTAATAGGTGAAACTAATAGCATGCCATTTGACGGCTGCTTTTACCCAAAGTGCCAGGCAGCATCACGAGTGCATATATTTTCAGCACAGGTGGCCGTGTGCAAACTGAACCCCTAATCTTGGTTTAGAAGATAAGAATAGTATTTGGGCTAAGCATTGAGATTTTAAAGGGGACATGTCATGCTCATTTTCAGGTTCATACTTATGTATTTTGTTTAGTTTCTACTAGAACATGTTTACAAGCTTTAATGTTAAAAAAACACATTATTCTTCTCATACGGTCTGCCTGAATACACCTGTTTTCACCCTCTGCCTGAAATGCTCCGTTTTTAGCGCGTGTTTCTTTAGGATCCCCTCCCAACAAGCCCAGTCTGCTCTGAAAAATATGGCACACCTTTGCAAAGGTAGTTCTCAATCCGTGGGTGGAGATACTCAGATGGGGGGGGCGGTATACATCAGACTGGCACATAATCATAATAATAATAATAATCACGTATCGCATGTGCCTCAAATCTCAGTGTGAAAGCCTCGGTTAACCCGTTACACAACAGCTTTTCAGCATTTTCTCTCCTGTGACGGTGAGTTTCTTTCCCCATAAAGGGAGCTCAGCCTCGGCGATGATGCAAGGCTGGTATGGTCTATAGCTTGGACCCTCTATTATATCTTTTTTAGGACATGGCAGGGGAACAATTTCGAGATCAGTGTTTTTGGATTAATTGTTGGTGCAACCAGCTACACAGCAACTCTCTAGCATAGCGTTATTACTGTTACCGGTTTGTTTAAAGTAGAAGTTTGGAGACATGTTTCTACTTCTTCTCTTTACTCGGTTTCCATCTGAAGGACACAGGATGGTTTTCCCCCAAAAGGGAGCGTTGTCCTGCGAGCCTACTCTGGATGACATATTGCCGGTCTGATGTATATTCTAATGAGCCTACATGTGACATAGGAAGGGGAGCCAAATCTGAATGGCTTGTTTTCTGATCTAGGAAGCAGACAAAAAACTGACAGGGTTGTCTTATTCCAGGGTTGGTAGGCACTCCAGATTCCCAAATGTACTGTATGTGCACAATCACTGAAAAAGTGAGTTTTTTATGATATGCGCCCTTTAACTTTGCATTGGAACCTCTGTATCGTTCTATATCGATGAGATTGAGACATGTCTTTGTATATATGTATATATATATATAAAAAAGAGAAAAGTAAAAACAGTTCTCCAACAAGCATTTAATCTAAAATGTGGAACACAATTCTGACGTCAGAAAGGTGGGGGTGTGTTTCAAATGCTGTTTAAGTGTTAAAGTCGGGGCATACTTAAGGTCGTTTCACTGCGTAATTAAAGCAAAAAACAAGCATGAATTCGCAATAGCTGCGACCACGTACGCACATGCATCGGCACACACAACCTCACAAACACTTGAAGGGAGGGGAACTCTTTACTGAGACCAATGATACCTCCCACACGTGTCTACGAGAAACGATTCATGAGTTATGAAAGAGGGCGTGGCGTAAGTATAGGGGGCAGGGCTAAGCCACACCGATGAAACAGGCACTTTCTGCCGAGTGCAATCATGTCCACCACAAGTGTCCATGACAGTTCATGACTTATGAATGGCGTGAGGCTAAAGTGTAAGGGGCGGGGCACTAATGAAAAAGGAGCTCTGCTGAGTGCAATCCTACAAGAGTCTACAACAAAGGGTTCATGAGTTTGGCCACGGTGCTTGAATCCATTCAGAAGTTATACACCTTTTTTTTATAAGCCAGTCTCACTGCCACACCCCCTTTTTGCCAGTTGGCATGAACACACACACACACACACACACACACGACCTCCATGCCAAATTTCAGCCTCCGAGGAAGAAAACTGGTCACCAAAAGGGTGGGGAAAGTTTTGTGGACCGACTGACCAACCGGTAGACATAGTGAGCTATAGAGTTAACGGTCACAGCTAAAAACAGCCCCTTCATTCATTTCAATGAGGCCACTGTGATGGCACAGAACGTGTGCCAAAGCAGAGTGCTCCAGCCAGAACTTGCAAGGTTATCTGGCAACAATGTGGAGCCTGGCTCAACCTTTGCCACAACACACTGCATTAGCCAATCATGTCTGATAAGACCATAAATCTATTACTCCGGCCAGCCTTGACCAATTTGTTATCCTCTCATCAGAAACTGAAGCAACATACCCCCCAACAGTTACTGTTTTCAGTCTGTATTCTGTTCAACTCACTCACACTGCTTGCACCCTGAAGGGCTGGATATAGTCCAAAACGGTTCTGTTTACACTACATGGGGTTTTCTGTCCACATACTTGCTCTCCCACGCTGACACAGGCACATGATGGAATTCATGTCACATGGGACGCTCGTGGCCACACAGATGTGGAAGTGTAATTTGAGCTTGAGGGGATATGCTGGCTGTTGTGGTGAGTTAGGCCGATGACAAATGAATTCAGCTCAGTCAGAGACACTTAATGTCAAGGAATTGACCATTTATAGCAAATGTTTGTACAGTTAGATTTGGCTGAAAAGGCTCTGCTCTTTGAGAAAGTGCAGAGCGAATCTAAGAAGCAGTATGGGTTCTTACGATGGTAATGTACACCGATCAGCCATAACATTAAGACCACTGACAGGTGAAGTGAATAACATTGATTATCTCGTTACAATGGCACCTGGCAGCACCTCAGCATCTCCAAAACTGCAGCTCTCGTGGGATGTTCCCGGTCTGCAGTGGTCAGGATCTACCAAAAGTGGTACAAGGAAGGGAAACCGGTGAACCAGCGACAGGGTCGGACCCGAGGCTCATTGGTGCACGTGGGGAGTGAAGGCTGGCCCTTGTTGTCCGATCCAATAGAAGAGCTACTGGAGCTCAAACTGCTGGAAAAGTTAATGCTGGTTTCGATAGGAAGGTGTCAGAACACACAGTGCATCGCAGTTTGTTGCGTATGGGGCTGCGTAGCCGCAGACCGGTCAGGGTGCCCATGCTGTCATAATGTTATGGCTGATCGGTGTATGCAAGGTAAAGGGTCACCTTGAATATTAAGTAAGGGATAATGTACAGCAAGCCGGTCATAGTTGTGAAATAAAAACCCAGACAGGGCGACGCGGCCCAATAACGGTCCACCACATTCCGACATCAGAACTGCGCCCATGGAAACGGTCTGTTATACATAGCAACGATCTGCTATAAAGAAATAACAGACCGTAGAACGCCGTGATTGACCAATCAGAATGAGTATTCAACGAAGTGGTGTAATAAATCTTAGTATTACAGCACAGGTAGCGCTGCTAAAATGATTTTTTGTTTGGGATTTAATTTATTTACCACTAAGACACTAACAGGCCACAACATATACTGGACTCCGTTGCCAACAACAAGAAAGGATGCAGACCTTACCTGAACCCCGCAGTCGCTTCATTCGTATAAGTATACTAGGTATAAGTGCATCAGCTGAGTAATAATGAGAAGTGTCAGGTTATAATGGCTTTACACCTGCATGAATATGATTGGATGTTACCAGTCAGCTGATGTCAGTCATTGTGAAGCATGAATGAAACAGGCCCGACATCAGTGCTTTGCCTGAACTAATGCTACTTCATAAAAAAAGTCACTCCTGGCATCATAGAATATAGTTTTAATTACTCCATTTATCTCTATTTTAGTGAGGAATGGGATACAGTATGTAAGGTGTAAAATAGCCATAGCCAAATGAAAATAGTTTCTGTAGCTAGCCAAGTTTTTCACTTGTTGTAGAATTGTCTAAAAACTTGGCTAAGCCCCTCCCTAGAACCAGGGCTGGACTGGCCATATGGCATACCAGGCACTTACTGTATTTAAGAGCAAATTCTGGATATAAAGGTGTTTTTTAATATTTGGTTTGCATGAAAGGGTTAACCCCTCAGAATAAGTAGCTTTCTCTATTGCACATAATCCTATATAGAATATACAGTAATGCTTCAGGGGTAAAGTTTGAAAGTGGTTAATATTCTAAGCAGGGCAGGAAAATTATGTCTGATGAGGAAAAAGAAAGTAACTTGGATGGAAATTAGAGCAGTCATGTGTCAACACAGCAATTAACAAGGCCCTCGCCGCCTATAGCTTTAATGGAGTGGGAGTTTTATCAGGCGTATTAACAGCTTAAGTCTTCCACACCGGCGCCAAGGCTCTGTGTCAGTCAACACTCTCCGTGTGCCTCCTATCAGCTCCGGTCACTTGGCTGTCTCTGTGCAACTGTTCTTTTTTCCTTCTGGCATCAAACTTTTAATGTCATGACATTAGATTTTCATAAGAGATTGCTGGGAGTGATGAGTCCTGGATCGATCAATACTGCCGTTCCTCCTCTGAACTGTTGTTGGTAGTTATGGTGGTGCCCTTTTGCCGAGTCTGTCATCTGGTAATCAGGAAAAAAAAGTTTGGATAGCAGAGGCTAGACTGAAAGAAAGATTGTTTGTGCTCTGTCCAAACAGCAGTGGTGTTACCAGGCGAGGTTGGTTTGATTTTACCCGTCCACTCTGGTGATTTCAGTCAGTCATCTAGACGGTAAAATAATTTGCTGGTAGACTGTGGCAATTTAAGGACACCAGAGCCAGAGAACAGCAAAACTGGTGAATCTCTCTTTGAGTGGTTCCATGACTACAGGCTGGCCCACGCCCGGCCCGACACCTTCATTTAATGGCTTTTAAAGGTCCCATATCGTGCTCTTTTTCAGGTTCATGTTTGTATTTTGGGTTTCTACTAGAACATGTTTACATGATTTAATGTAAAAATATATATATATTTTCCTCATACTCATATTCCTCAATATGTATTCACCCTCTGTCTGAAATGCTCCGTTTTAGAGCATTTCAACGGAATGGCAACGGAATTGCGTTGCTGGGCAACAGTTTGGGTCCATGTTTACTTCCTGTCAGCTGATGTCATTCACATACACTGCAACAGGAAATAAACTGGGACACATTTAGTATGTTTATGTTTAAAACTGTGTAATTGTCTACATATTGTAGATTTGTGACATCACAAAATGACAGAAATCCTGACGGCTTGTTTCAAACGCACAGTTTCTGAATACGGGCTGTGTGTATTTCTCCATGGATTGATTGTATTTATATATCACTTAAACCTACTTTATAATATAAAAGACATGAAAATCTCACTTTTTACAATATGGGACCTTTAAGTTCATTTAAGGTGTCACTATCACCATAGGGGAATATCAGTCACAGGAAGCAGTCTGTGCCAGAACTGCCCAGTTGTGCGCATACCTTTTCCCATACATAAACTGGTATAACGGTGTAAATGGTATAACTGGTAAAACGGTATAACTGGTATAACGGAAGAATGTGCGCATGTCACGCAGACTTCAGACCAGGCTGCGGGTGATATGATAAGGCAGCCCGTTTGCATGAAAAGGCGTATAAATGCTAGCGTGCAATAAGTACGCCTTTCTTGATATCTGCATGTCATTTGTACGCCATGTGTCCTCTACTGACTGCAATATGTTTTCCCATCTCGCAAAACAGTGTTGGCTGTGGTCGGAGGACGCGGAGGAGACCGTAGCTTTGGTCTCCATGGCCGGAGTCTCTGCTGTACTCTGCTCCCCTGCCTGCCTGCCTGCCTTCACTCAGCTTGCTCCACCTCACGTGCATGCGCGCACACTACACACTGCAGAAGACGGGAGGCTGAAGCAGGACAACACAGTATCAGCATCGATTCATGGAGAGACCTTGGTCTGGTCAGCTAACATTACTGCCAAGCAGCTGAAATATAGAGTGATATTGTGGTTTTAGCTGACGTGTGTCGCCTCACTGTTTTGAGCGATGCTCGTTCAGGCATATTTAGAGCGAGCAAGAAGCATTAAGAAGCATTAAGAAGCATTTCTGAAAGTTACAAATAGCCCCTTTAATAGTGATAAAATAATTTACTGCAGATTCAATTGTATAGCTCAAAGTGCTATTGTACAAAGTGAGATTTCCCTGTCTTTTTTTATTTGTAAAGAAGGTCTCGGTGCTACATAAATACTGTACCCTGAAAGTATCAAAACACTCAATCCACGGAGAAATGCACACTGCCCATTCAGAAACTGTGCCATTGAACAAGCTGTGAGGACATCTGTAAGGTTGTGATATCACAACGATACAGTCACTGGTAGTAGTGCCGCTAAACTCTGTGGAGTTGAAACACACAGTGAGTCCCCGGCTGCAGTGACGCTGTGAAGATGGTAACAGAGCCAAAGAGTACAGAAGCAAAGAGGAAAAGCTCTGGTGCTTTTTTGACAACAGCCACTAGATGGTGCTGCAGTAGTGCTTTCGCCATTTTGGACTGAAAACGCCAATGAGTCCATAGCCATGGATGTAATTTATATACTGTATATTGTTTTAGGTAAATCAGCTTCCCAGTAGGAACACTTAAATATCCCTCATTTAAATTGTTATGTCCTAAAAGTTGTAAAATGAACTGACAGCTGAATCCAGAGTTATTTTCCTCGACATAATGAACGTGCATCAGACCCACGGGACTGCACCGCCCTGCACGCTCATATGACATATCCGGTTCTGCCAGCTTCCTGCTAGCTGCATGCGGCTGTAATAATGGATATATTGGATGTAATTCATCACTTGTATTATCTTATAATACACCCATGGGCTGTATGCTGTAAGCCTGTACCGTGGTGGATGTATTAACGTCTCTGTTCCCAAACAGCCGTCTATCGGCCAGTAGCTAGTAGTGCTAGTAACATGACATAAACAGAATTTAATGTAGTTGTAGGTTATTTACTAACACGCAGGACAAAAACACAGGACACAACCTCTTCTACATCCATGGTCTGTGGTCTGTTCATCGATTTTGGATCCTTGACATGAAAAAGTTTGAGATTACTCTCAAAATCTGTGTACTGGATTTCTTCCATATACGTCTATCGCTCACTTGCACATGCTCCTCTGGGAAGCAAAAAGTTTAATTAATTAATGAATAAGTAAGTAAGTAAATAGTTACAATAGTATGTATATTTATAATATTTTTATTGTTCAACATAGGACATTTTGGTAGAGACATTAAAATTATGACAATTGAATAGAAATGATTGTTTTATTTTGTAGGGCACTTCGTAGGCGGACGTTTTACTGGTGTCCGGTAGTCGCTTTCAGTCCAAAATGGCGGAAGTGTAGCTCTGCTGCTGGGCGCTGATGTTACAATGGAACGAGCAATTGACTTTCACTTATTAGCAATATACGTTCTTTGACGGATGTGGAAGACCGGAAAACACTGATGTAATGCTATATGCCACTAGCTCTTGTAATACAGATGCCAGGTGTGTAAATTGGTAAGTGCAAAATAGAGGCAGTCATTTCAGCTGGAATTTTTAGTAGGTGAAATTACCCACATTCTCTTTCAGGAAAGGATAGAATTCCTGGGCTCCAGTGGTAATAATTACCTATTATCAGCCATCCTCTGCTTTTGCTAATGCACTCTAGAGAGAGCTTTACACTTATGATGTTCTTTAATAAAATATTTCTCTATACAATAGAGCAAAAATGTTGCTAACATTCAATTTAAAAAGCCATCAAGTTGCACACATACTGTATGATCTGCAGCACCGGCAGCACTCAGATATGGCAAACCCTGCTCCCAGCGTACATATTTTATACTCAGAAATGTAGCTACATCATTCTTTAGAGACAGATTTGTGTTATAGAATATCCTTTTTAAAGCCAATTGATTGTTCCATATAGTCACCAAACAGCAGAAAGTGATGAGGGGGGAAAGGTGAAGATGGATAAGTGAGGAAAAGGAAAGAAAGAAGAATGGGTTTGGCGGAGAGAGAGAAATAAGTGTTGAGAAGCGAGACCGTGAAGAGGCAGTAGTTGTAGCTTCAGCAGGCAGATTTAAGTCTGGCGTCAGACTTACATCACTTGTAATACAACTGCTCTTATTGTGGCCTTTGACTACCATGAAGATGAGGCGACAGAGGTCAACTTCTATTAGACGAGAGAGAAAATGCGAAGGAAATGTCGGCAGATTTCCCCCCAACAATGTCTCGGGGAAAGTGCTGACGGGGACAGAGCCCAGAGAATGAAAGATCAGGGCTTTTTTCACACACCTTTATCATTGTAATGAGCCAGAATGGACAAGGGCCGAGCTTTTTGCAGGACGGTGTTATAATGTGCATGTTCGCAGCAGGTATGGAAAGATAGAGAAGCGAGCAAGAGAGGGAGGGAGAGAAGAAGGGAGAGTTTTTATTTCTTCCTTCAGCGTTTCATTACTTTCTATTTCCCATTAATACAAGCATCTCCGGAGTCAGCAGACAGCGCAGGGGTAAATGGAAATGAAAGTGGAGCATCTCGCCATGGTTTGGCTGGCATCAGCGTGGTGCATTTAGTCGCGCACACAAGCTGCCATCACGGACAGCGGGAGCCGTTTGCGGCCGGCGTTTCGCTAAAGCAGCGGGTGTTCGTCATTTGTTTGGCGAGATTACATGGTGGGGGATCTCGTTCAGGAGGTTTCACTCTTTGTTTCACGCCGGATGGGTGGGCAATGTTTGGAGGGAAATGAAGGAAGAATAACAACTGTGAGAAATAAATGCCAAAAGTAAACAGCAGAGATTGAGGAATGTCTGGAAAGCACAGGAATCATTGTATATAGCCATAGTCAGGCAAATTTTAAATGATGAAAATGAAGCTTAGAATGCAAAATATGGTTACACGTCTTTGTCCTTGATAAACATTAAAATCAAACAATTAAGGATCCTGTAACGATTCTGTCCGTGTGCTCAACTTTAATCAAGAGAGAAACTTAATGTCATGTCATCTGAAAAGGATGTCTCTTCATCAGTGCACAAAAAAATATAATAAATGAATAAAATCAAACATCGAAGCTTATTTTCCACATGACAAAACCCTTCCAAGTGAATGAAATGAGCTTTGAAAGAGTTTCGAGGGAAAGAGAGCAGACTTTAAAAAAAATGCACAGAAGGATCATAATTAGGGGGAAAAAAAGCTTCAAATGTCGGTTCCGCTAGCTTAGACTTCTCCCTCCACCACGTCATGCAATCTGCCTTTCTAATTCCCATAAGCCCCCCAGGCCAATTTTCTGCTATGCTAGCACTATCCTTCCAAGGAATTGCTTATGTTAATATGGTGGATAAAATACTCTCAGCAATTAAGCAATTAGTGTGTCTGAAATTTACTGTTGTTGTTTACTGCCTTTAAATATTGCCATTTTCATGCGTCCTCGACCAAGTCCGAAATGGAATAAACAAAGAAAACTACTTTTTTTTATTTATATAATTTTTTTATTTTTTTTTTATCTTCTTTAGAATTTGGGATTGGGTGAGTGGTCTCTCAGTACAGAAAAATTATAAGATTATACAAACACAAAAGGATGGTGGGAATTTATTCATAAATGTCTTTAATAATTGTCTTTATCTTTGGGGCTTTGGACTCAATTGATTTATGTCTCATATACACGCTAAAATTGGGTTTTCAATTTCACTTTTTCTGGTGATCTCCTTGCATACCACTTTGTAATATGGCACCCATTATGGAAGGTTTACAAGTTTTGATGGCTTTAATAGCCATTTAGAAATCATTTACTAATGTTTCATAAGTTACAAGCTTTAATAAGAACGGACTTTTGTTTAAAAATACCTTTGGCTGGTTTTTATGCTTCCTTTGTGCACTTGCTTTGTCTTTTTAGCTAGTTCCTTAACAGTTATAAATGTCAGTATGTCACGAATGAAGGTAAATAGATCTCTCTTTCACATAAACCGTCATTTCTGCAGCTGCAAATGTTCAAATGCTGTATTTGATTTTACATCTTTTTCTCTCTTTTTTTGTCAACTTAAGGGCTGCTGATCAAGCTGTGAATTGTGAAATCACATGATAAAGTTGGTATGGTGAACGTGTTAGCAAGCAGTTGCCTATTTACACATTCTATCCCATATGGAAGGATATGTGGTAATATTAGCAGCTGAACAAGCTTCAAACCGTTTAATAATGTTGTTACAACAACAACGACGGTGAGAACCAAAACAGTAAAGTTGTAAAGTGTGCTAAATCACTCTTTGGATCAGATCGCAGTTACCTGCATAAATATGAATAAGTCATTAATAAAGGGTTTTTATAATCTTTTACCAATGTAAGTGGTCAAACAGTCCCTTGTCCCTTAGCTTGAAAAACAAAGAAAGTGCTGGAGGAGGATAAACATACAGAAGCCCTGAAAGGCAAGCAAGATTTTTTTTTTTTCTGGTGATCCATTTTCTAAGTCTGATCTGAATTATTTTCACTCTTGTGTTTATTTACCCCATTATTTCTATTCCGGGTAGTGATTTTGAAACGCTTAGACCAACATGTTGGGAAACTTCCCCAACATGAAGATATAAATGAACAGGTAACTGAGCAAAATGTGAGAATCCAAATATTTGGACTATTTTACAGACTTTCTTTTTGGTGTGCAGTCAAAATGTTCTAAGGAAGGTAGAGTTACCTTGGACTACCTTAACCTCAGTATTTATAATATCCAGGCAACGGATACATATATCTGTAAAACATTAGTAAAATTACTTCTTAACCATTAATGAAGCCATTTATAAAAGGTTTTAGTAAGTGGAAAGTCTTCACATCTGACTGAAAAATAATAAGTGAATTCTGGCCTGCTTGTATCTGAGCTGCCTGTCACGCATGATCTTGATTAGATCCACATGCAAATGATTTTCTACCGTATGTAACCATGTCCGTATGTTGATTGGCGACACGCTGCGTTTGCACCTTATTTTTAATGTGCCCCCATGCATCTCTGACCACCTACAGAGGCGCTTTGAATGATTACATCTTCGATACGTCTGCGGCGCATTTACATCTTAAACTAATGCGTTTTTGCATAAAGTTATGATTACGGCCGAATCATCACCAGGAGCATACTGAGTGAAATTGTAATTTTTTTTTTTTTGTAAAAGTCAAGGCTTGTTATTAATGCAACAAAGCTTCAGTGTAGCATGTGAAACAGCAAGGACAGACAGACATAGACTGATGGGGGAGGAGAGGAGGGGTGAGGATGAAAGACTGGCGGCTGGAGAGAGAGAGAGAGAGAGATTATTGCTCATCATAATATAACCCAACCTGAGCTGAGGTAAGAGATGGGAAATTACAGAGGCTCCTAAGTGCACTTTTTGATGCTGAAAGAGCAGGTAAGGCTCTTTGAAACCAGCCCATCAGTGCTTTTTCCATGGTGTAGTGCTAGGCCATACAGGCATGGGTAAATAACACCTGCAGCACTCAGTCAGTGTGACCCAACAAACAAAAACACTACTCAACATCAGACATGTATAGTGTGTGTGTGTTGATGTGTGAACTGCTTTCTTTCTTTCCCAATAGAAGTAAACTCAAACAGTATGTTGCTGTTGTCTGTTCTGGCCCTCACGTCTCTCTTCCCTTCTTTGGTTTCCTCTGCCCTCTTTTACCCGTTTTAACCTCCAGTTTACCTTTCCATTCAGAACCACCATTATCCCTCTCAGACATCTCAGGTCAGGTTGTCTCCCAAGTCTTCTGGTTCTTTCTCACCTTACGTTACATCATTGCACCTTTAACATATCCTCGCATGCCTGTTTTCTCTTTTTTTAATGAAATGTTGTCCCTGACACTTCCACCTGTTCTAAAACATAAAGTAGGGTGACCATATTTGTGTACCACACGTTCATGCACGCGCACATGTATGTGCTTATGCACACACAACAGGCGTTTATCAGGATGGGGGACAATTATTTTTTTAGCACATAGCACATCTACCGAGTGCATCTTTCAGCACCATGGACAGCGCCTCAGCAACCTTGGGCGTATTAAGAGAACTACAACGTTGGAGGAGGGGCCTCGTTCATTCCTGTGAAAGTTGCTCAGTGGCGCATGAAGCCTAAATGGCTCGACTTCCACATGGAAAAGTATCCGGATCTTGGGCACATGGAACAGATGCAGTCACATGGCTCAGTCACAGGGTCCCAACGTCACGCCATCGTCACGGCTTGCGCTCAAGCCTCGGTCTGGGTCTCATTCACATGAACGGAGGAAGGGAAATAACTGTGGATTCAGCTGTTAGTGCGTTTTACAACTTTTAAAAGTTAATGATTTAAATAAGGACTATTAGAGTGTTCGTACTGGGGAGTTTATTTACCTCAAAAAAAATTATCCGCTGAGTTACTGACGTCTCTTTCTCAATGTAAGTCTATGGGGAAAAGTATTTTTGGACCCAATGGCATCATGTGACGGACAGGGAAGTTGTAGTACTGCCGTTTGGTCACTATGAAAGTTGGCATCAACAACCGACGCTCTTCCTGGGGGCTTGACCAAAACATATGGATGTATTCTAAACCGCCTGCTACATACTACTGAGGAACGCAGTATGCAGTATACAGAACATTACAGTACACAGTTAGGGCGGCTGTGGCTCAGAGGGTAGAGCAGGTCGTCCACCAATCGGAAGGTTGGTTGTTCGATCCCCGGCTGCTCCGGGCCACATGTCAATGTGTCCTTGAGCTAGACACTTAACCCCAAATTGCTCCTGAAGGCATAGCCATCGGTGTGTGAATGAGTATTTAGATTAGATCCTAATGGGCAAAGTTGGCACCTTGCATGGCAGCCTCTGCCATCAGTGTATGAATATATGGGTGAATGCTGACATGTAATGTAAAGCGCTTTGAGTGGTCGGAAGACTAGGAAAGCGCTATATAAATGCAAGTCCATTTACCATTTCCATACTGCATACTGCGTTCCTCAGCAGTATGCAGTATGGACCACTTAAAGCGATTTACTTTGCACTATGCTAGACAGAGCTTTAGGCTTTAAACAAGCTCTTAAAGCACTGGGAAAAAAAACAAACTCGTACCACTATTGCAATAATATCGAAAAATACAACTACGATTTTTTTTTTATTAGGAGATTTCATTACCGGAGTGAGCTTTCCCCCGCTTTAGGTGCGTAACGTTACAGCAATTTAGATCCGTAACGAAGTCTGTTTTTAGCAAAGGCATGTGATCCCCTCGGAATATTAAACATTTTCAATCCATCTTCCATCCATCAGTTTACTGCACAACAACAACTCCTTGTCATCTCTGCTTTGGAATTTGGCTCTATACTGGACATGCTGTGCTTTCTGCCCCATAGTTGTGCGCATCTCTGTGATGATGTTGTACAGACTGTTCATTGCAGATCTCAGAAAATCCTTTTGATAAGTTACCATTAGACTTCCTGTACAAATGTTTGCATTATTTCAATTTCGGTCCGTCAATAATTCATTGGATAAAAACATCATATAACAATTTTAAAATGCAAAATGTTAAATGAAGTTTGAGTTAAGTGAATTATCCAGTAGCAGTATATTTGCAAAGGGGACTGAAAGCTGTCCCTTATCTCCTTACTCATTTATTTTAACTGAAAAAAATGGTAGGTCAAAAAGTATGAAACAACAGTTACATAAAGGGACTTAATTAATAATGTAGAATCAAGAGCAACAATGTATGCCGATGATGCAAATTTCACAATAACACTAACAAAATAAAAACATTAGATCCATAAATAAATAGATAGAAAGATAGCTATAAACTGATATACACCTTAAATACGCAGGAAGACACCATAATAATCCCATGGAAAGATATATTTGGTATTATCTATAATTCAACCTTAGAGTTCTCCATACACATAATACAAATACATCATATATAAATTCTTACCCACCCTAAAGATGCAGCATATCTGGGGCCTTGAGCAAACCAGCTTTTGCAATGATGATTTGGAATCAGTCTTCTGTGGTACTGTCCAGTTGTAGCCTTATTTTGGGGATCAAGTTCAAATGTGGATTGTGAATTATAATTTAAAAAAATTACATTCAAATTATAATTTTAAGAGACTTCATTTGTAATTGTGTATCCCTTTGGGAAAGAAAACGTAAAATATCTGCACAGGTTAAGATAACAGATTCTAGAAGCCTCCTTTGGATGATAGATAGATTACCATCAAAACACAAATCCGCAAGCTATGAAATACCTAAAGGAATGGGAACAACTGAGCCATGGGAAAGGATGAGGATAGGAAGTGAATACATTATCAGTTAATTAAAGCGTGCCCAGGTGTTTGCTGAATTGTGCTCTTCCTCCCTGTCTTTTGCTGCTGCCGTATGCAATATGGAGGGTTGTGGGGTTGTTGGTACGGGTATGAGCCCTGCTGCCCGATTGCAGCCTTCTATTTCTATTGTGAAGTTTGAAGAATAGCTTTGCTAAAGCCACACGCCTGTTTCCAGCTTATTATAGGCATTATTGGGCACTATTATATACAGTATGTTACCTGTTCACCTATCGTCGTCGTGCCTCGTAGCGCATAAGGCCTCTGGCTTCTGTAATAATGCGGTTTTAAAGGGAGCCCTCCGTCCAACCCCCAACCTGGAGGACCAAGGGACACACTTTGTCTGGTCTCTACCCTTTGACATGCTCGGTATGAGTGTCCCTACCAAGAGCACAAGACTTCAGCCGACATAGCTCTAGGATTCATGGAGACGCGCAAACCACCCCACCATGATAAGCTGATGATCCCTTCGGGACGGACATTATTATATATATATTCCTATTTAAATCTGCACACATTTTGATGCTAAGCTTCTGGTTTCTTTTACCAATGTCTGGTAATTTCCTCTATTCTCAAGGAACTGTTGCTCAGAGGTATCTTTGTCTCCTTCTCCCCTTTCAATTGTCCGTTTGGTTGAACCATTGTACAGCATTTTGTTGTCCATGTTCAAAACCATCCCTTCATACAAAATAACATCTACAGTATTTGTAAAGAGGACTTTGTGCAACCTAAAAACCATGAAAGACTGTATCTGTCGGTACCCAATCAAGCTTTCACGGCAGGATATTACAAGTTTTTGAAATGTGGTGTAGGTACAGCATGTATGTATGCCATTGAAATTGCCACAAAATGTCACCCTCTTATATGGTGGTATGATCGGGCCTAAAATAGCTTTCCCTCATTAGCAAGGCTACTACCTGAGAGGCACTATGTTTGTTGGCAAGTCCGCCAGCTCATTTAAATATTGAGATCCAATCACTATCAAAATCGAGATAAAGAATGCTTATTAAAGCGGCAAAAAAATTGTTTGCATCGTTGGGCAAAAATTCCATAATAACCTTTCAGCATATTGTAATTCAAATGTACCGTGAGAAAACTAGACTTCTGCACCTCCTCTTGGCTCTGGTTTAGAAAATCTAGCCTGTGACGGGAGACTTTGGCCAATCACAGGTCATTTTAGAGAGAGAGCGTTCCTATTGGCTGTTCATTCAACGGAGGCCGCTGTCAATCACTCGCGAACTCTGATCAAACGGTCAAACTAGGCAGCGCTGATCAAATATGAATCAATATTCTGTTACTGTAATGCCTATTTTTCCCGTAAAATGTTTTCAGAAACATCTTGTAGTGTACTGTTTAGCTGTAAAATGAGAGAGTTTTCTCCAGCTGGTGAGCGGTGCTTGGTATTTCCTCAACTGATCTCAAATTTACAGCTTAACAGTACACTACAAGATGATTCTGAAAACATTTTATGCGAGAAATAGGCTTTACAGTAACAGAATATTGATTCATATTTGATCAGAGCTGCCTAGTTTGACCGTTAGATTGGAGTACACGAGCGATTGACAGCTGCTCAGAGACAGCAAGGCTCCAGCTTGGCTCTGATTGGTTGTTTCTTCTGTGAAATCTTGCAGATGTCATTAGGAGCACCGGAGGACACAGAGGCACATGATTTTTTTTCAGATTACCTGTCTCATGCACTACTGTCAGGATATAGTGACCGTTTCATAAAAATTTTTTTTTTTTAAATCATATTTGCTCCAACCTACTGCTGCTTTTACCAAGTATGAATGCAAAGGCCTGTTATCGGATACCAGATACAGATCACATGTTAGTAACGTGTATATGAGGTTCTGCATCAGAATATCTGCACAAGAGCACACACACACACACACACACATACAGACTCCACTTCTAATCTCCTCCACTTTGCCCCACCTGTCTGGCCCCCTTTCCTCCTGTATTCAGCCGTCCATCACCACAGCTCTGTTCCACACCTTGCATCCTTCCTCTCCTCTTTCCTCCTGACTGACGGGGATCACTCCGTTGCCTCAGAACCCCCCGACCCCCTCCCTCCTCCCTCCTCATGTACAAACAGACAGATGGACAGATATGTGGATGGATGGCAGGGACGGAGAAAAAGGGGGATTTGCCACTTCACCTCTGCGCCGTTGTGATATCGAACGCCCGCCCACTCCTGTCATCACCGTGGTAGCAAATAGATTGCCATCACACTCAACCACTTCACACATCCGTACAGCTCTCTCGCTCTCTTTCCTTCTTATGCTGTTTTTCTTTTATGTCTCTTAAGCTCCGTTCTGTCTCTGTCTCTCTCACTCCGTCTCTCCAGAGTTTCATTTTTCTTTCTACCTCTGGCATATAAGCAACACTGGCGTGACGTTAACGATCAATTTAACAATATATATTGAGCACATTTCCCGGGAGAAATTTGTAATCAAGAAGTGTATCGATCCAGTGTATTATTCTGTAGTTTGCTGTGAATGTTGGAACAAAGTCACATAATAACGCTCGATTATGGGCAGTTACATCCCAGTTTTAGTGCAAAAAAAAAAAAAAAAAGACACAAAGGTAATACCTGGAATTGAGTTTCTCCAGAGAAAAAAAAAACTGTGACTCAGAGATTTTACTCAGTGGCTTGCTTTTTCTCAATCCAAGATAAAGCTCCATTCCACTGAGCAAGCTGCGTTCAGGTACAACATGAAGTACATTTTCAGGCCACTTTGACCTCTTGGTATACTTTGCAAATTGTGTATTTTGACCACAAACAGCCAGTCGACGACTTGCCCATGTGACTCTCGGGATGTGACTGTGACTCAGTGTGTGGCAGCTCAGACAGACTGATTACCAAACTTGCCATGAAGTCTACGTTTAGTTATTTTCTACCTGACCAACTCTGTTGTGCTCCTATTTCTGTACATCCAAAAAGTCATACAACATCAAAGTGCTGTGTCCGCGGCCTAGGGCAGGGGTCAGCAACTTGTGGCTCTGGAGCCACATGCGGCTCTTTAGCCCCTCTCCAGTGGCTCACTGTAGATTTTTCTGAAATAAATGGAACAGTTTTTTGTTTACATTTTCATTTTTATTTATCATTGTTGTAGGTCTATGGTACGAGGGTACGACAGAGTATTAGGGCCACAGTGAGGAAAAAAAATGTATCTGAGATTTCAATAATAAAGTCACAAGTTTAGGAGAAAAAGGTCATAGTACAGTATTATAAGAATAAAGTCATAATATTATAGTAATTTGTATGTGTTACTTTCTTTTTTTCTCATAACGTTATGACTTTATTCTCGTAATATTATGACTTTATTCTGGAAATCTCAGATTTTTTTTCCCTCAATGTGGCCCTAATAATCCGTAGTATTTGCACTTTGGCCCTCACTGCATTAGCTTAAAATTTACCTGAGAGAAAAATTTCTAGGTTTCTAATTAGGGCTGTCAAAGTCAATGTGATAATAACACGTTAACATGATCAATACCTTTTTAACCCCCTCCTTACCTCCTTGTGCAACAACACAACACTCATCATCCAAGCTGCAACCTTGTCAGTATAGCTGCTTCTTTTACGTATACAATCTTGTTGAGAGTTGTACGGAAGACCTGAGAGTGAAGTGAGAAGAAAAATTCTATGATTCATTTTCTAAGTCTGATCTAAATTGTTTTGTCTCCTTTGTTTATGACTTAAGAATAGGTGAAAAAAAAAAAATTTTGCATGGATAATCTTCCTACGTTCCTTAGTTAGAATTTGGCAGGTGATTTTCTTTTTGTCAGGATTATTTTGTGTTTGTTGTTGTAATACCCATTTTAGCCTCAAGAGGCTGAATTGCACCACTACCCCATGTTCTAAATAGGACTAAGCTGATAAAAATACATTTCTAGCCAAAAGAAAGACATGACAGTAATCTTGCATAACTTGCTTAAACACAATATACAGTATGTATCTTTAGAGTGCATGGGACAATTAAAACTCACCTGTAAGAAAACATGAGTGTTTTTAGTCCTATTTAGAACATGGGGTATTTGTGCAATTCAGCCTCTTATGGCTGAAATGAGTATTACGACAACAAGCACAAAATAGTCCTGACAATAACAAAAAAAATTCAACTGCCAAATCTTTTTTAACTTAAAAAAATAATGTTGGCCTTTTTTTCACCTGTCACCAGGAGAGAAAACAATCTAAATCAGACTTAGAAAATGGATCAATAGATTTTTTTTTTTTTTCTCACTTGCCTCTCAGGGCTTCCATAGAGTTCTGGTATTATTCCAAATTATAACACGGCTGTGTTGAATACTCGCTTCTGATTGGTTACGGCGTTCTGCTGTCTGCTATTTCTTTATAGCAGACCATTGCTATGTATAGCAGACTGTTGCTATGGGCGCAGTTCTGATATTGGACTCTAGCGGACCGTTTTTGTGTCAAGATATTGATTTCTTAAGTAAGTAGCCGTGTAATTAGCGGGATAATGTACAGCTAGCCGGCCCCTTCAGGGGATTCTGGGATTCTTTCACACCAATGACCGGCTCGCTGTACATTCCATCCATCCATCCATTATCTGTAACTGCTTATCCCATTCGGGGTCGCGGGGGGTTGGAATCGATCCTAGCTGACATTGGGCGAAGGTGGGGTACAACCTGGACAGGTCGCCAGACTATCACAGGTCTGACACATAGAGACAGACAACCCTTCACGATCACACCTACGGGCAATTTAGAGTCAACAATGAGCCTAACCTTCATGTCTTTGGACTGTGGGAGGAAGCCGGAGAACTCGGAGAAAACCCACGCTAACACGGGGAGAGCATGCAAACTCCACTCAGAAGGGCCCCAAGCCGGATTCAAACCTTCTGCTTCCTTCTGATCAGTTTAGTGTGGAGGTCAACTGTGACTGAGTGCAACACTGACAGTTGTGTCAGTTCTCACCAGCTTCCGGATTGATGTGTGGAAAATGTGGATAGTATAAAGGCAGCAACTTGCCATCCTCTGGAGAGGTATACACCACAACACCTTATATTACTGCACTGTTGTCCTCCTTTGGAGTGGAAGTTGGAGTGAGGAGCAGGCCAGCTGTGCAGGATGCGCTCAACAGCTGGCAAAAAGTGACAGCCACCTTGTGACAACATGCCGGAGCGCAATCTTTTTCAAAGAAGCGAGCGAGGCTTGCGACATACTTGACAGACGATGAAAATCCCACTTTGACGTCAAAAATACAAGGCTTTCATTTCATTGTTAAAGCAAATGTAAATGATTTGACTCTTGCATCCATTCTGTAGCAGCCCTGTGTTTGCATGCTTTAGATTCTCAAACCATGAACATAACTATTATGTCAAATTCACTGAAGCATTAATCACACTCAAACCACAATTTTGCCACACTATCTGGCTATTTTGGATCCCTTCAGTTAGTGAAAGGTACATTTTGTTGTCCTTGTTTGAAGTATCAGATCCAATATCGATAAGATTTGGGAGCCAAATCGTACTTGAGATGCTCCTGCATTGTATTTTTGATTCATTTTGAGATGGAGAAGCAATTCAGTTAACATCTTGGTGGTACTGACTGTGGTAGTGTATAGTGGTGTGTCATGGAGGTTACCTCGCAGAGTGGTTATCTTAGCTCAGCTGCAATTACAAGGCTCTCTGGAGAGGAGTCCTTATCTGGAGTGTTTTTTCTTCACTTGCTTGTCCAAATCCTTGTGTTTCTAACTGGTATCAACACACCTGTCTGCACTTCCCTTCAAATTTGACAGGAAAAGAATGCAGCCAAAGGGTGCATTCAGCTGTGAAATTTTCCAACTTTTCTGAGCAATTGTAATGTTTGAACAGAAAACTTTGTGAAATGCTTTCTTTCTTCTATGAAAGGTATATGACTGTCTGCAAGAACACCCAACTGGCCTCACCGGTCCAACAGACTTTAGGGTATATTTACTAAGGATTAGCAGCCATATCAGGCACTAAATAGTCTGTTTGTCCTTACTTACCAAAGGATCGAACCTAAGTTTTGTGCAGGTAAAATGGAAGAAAAGTGAAAATTGCGTATTTGGGCGGTATGTTTTTTACGGTGTTCACTGTTTAGATGTGCAAATCATGGGAGGCTAGAATGGATGGAACACCTGATGGATTTGTTTGGTTTCAAACGTAAATGTAACTGTTTACACTGGTATTATTATACTATAATTCAGTCATTGAATTCATTTTGTGTCAAAGCAATTAAAAGAGATCCACAGTCAGCCCGTCCTCATTGCCAACTCATCAAATACGGCAACTTGGTCAGATTATGATCTTCTACGTGGCTCTGGTTATGGCGGGAGTAAAGGAGGAAGTCAGGTTACTTAGTAAGAAGAGCGATAACGTCCATGTAGGAAGGAGGTCGGGGTGGATGGTGTTCATGTCCCGTGTGAAACCAAAAGTCGACGTTGACCTATTTTAAGTAATGTAACGTTTCTACAGCGCTTACGTAACACAGCCTAACTAACTACGTGACAGACTTGGGGCCCTATCTCACACCAAGCACAAAGCACTCCTCCTTCTCAGTTAAATACGATGTCTGCACAAGAACAATGTTTTTATTTATGTTAAAGAAAAACACAAAATTCCGGCGGCAGGTGACCATTCAGGATATCATGAATATAATGAAGTAAGGCTCTCAGGCCTTCTGTATTGCTCAACCTGCCGCGCTCTCTCAGCGCTCCTCTGGTTACTGGCATGACCGCCGTGACTGGAGAGATCACGGTGCACACATGCCTCGGTGGTGTCTCCTCTCATCATCCCTCTATATGTGCGAGTGTAGACGTAGGCTTCTTCAAAGTTTGCGAGCCCTCTGTTCCTAAACGGCGGCTTTTGAGGCTGATGGATCCGCGCGTTACGCATCGCCTCTCTGGCAGTGCCCGGCTGTAAGCCCGTGCGTAATGGAACTTCCTGAGGATTCCGCTCATGGGTTGCATCGTAAAAGCAATACAGTTTTAATTTTTTAACACATGTGCACTGCACCGGTTGAATAGGTTATCAGTGCATTTGCTCATATGCAGTCAGATGGAGTTGTTGATGACAGGGGGCGGAGGCAGAGTGTTCACCGGCCAAGGACCACATACATCTGCTCGCGCACTCTTACTTTGTGCACGGGCAGATCCGTTTTCTCGGCAGAAAACGTCTCGCTTCTCCAATTTGCCGAATTCTTCATTGAAATAGCAATGCGCCAACGTTTAGGCACACGTGACTTTTAGAGGGAATGGGAGATGACACTCTGATCGATTTGATTCCTGTTACGCCCCAAAACACACCTATGATTAATTAAGAGAATAAATACAACCCCTTTGCCCCTTGCGCATTACTTTGCACCCAGATTATGTACCGCTTAACTAGCAAAAGTGGAGTTGGACACACCTTAAATGCGCCATGCACTTTGGACCATGCGCTATAGATCATTTAAATAGGGCCCTTATTTACATTTTTAACCCAAAACACAATCTTTTCCTAACCCTAACCAAGGGGTTTCCTTTGAAAACGGAAATTTATTTTGGAAAGACAGTGGCGTAGAGTTTTGAAAAAGTGGAATCAGCCCTGAGAAATAGATGTTACCAGTTTTTTTTTTAAAAAAGTGAATGAAGACGGCCGTCAGTTTCTTAGAGAAGAGAAACTGAGAGCAGCAGAGTAGTGAGTATGGAATGACTCTGTTGTGTTCGTGCTGTGGAAATGTACATAATATTGAATTTAGCAGCACAACAATTAAACATGGAGGAAGTTTTGAGTTTGCATTAACTGGGAATCAGGGGAAATTAAGAATAAAAGCTTGTCTCTAATATAAGCCTGTTTTAAATAAAAGCCTTGTTCTCTTTTTGTTGTATATCAGACTCCTACCCAGTGTTTCCCTGTGTTCTCTGCCCTGTGTTGTCTCCCCCTCTCTGTCTTTGTGTGTGTGGAAGTGCAGGTGGGCTTGGGCTTCCTTCCTCCTCCTTCTCTCAGGCGTTGCGGCTGGCGCACCTGATGAGGATCTTCCAATCATATACAACCTCTGCAGTATATCAACCCTGGGATTCCTTCCACAATCTGCCAGATCGTTCAGTCACCTTCCGCGGTATTGTCGTCCTCCGGCCAACTTAACTTTTGGAACTTATTTTGATGTTACCTGTCGCCTTGACTAATCCTGCCTGTTTCTCCTTGTGTTCAAGATCTACTCTTGCCAGCTTATAACACTTTTAGTGTTTTTCCATTTGTGAGTGCTTTTCCACTGCACCACACAGCAGAGTAAAGTTGTTTAACTTGATGAAGTGTTGCAGGTGTGCTCGTGAGTAAGAGCCTGTCATCTGCAGCCCTTTACAGCTCACAGTGGCTGTTAGTGTTTGTACTATTCTTTCCTGCAATAAGCCACTATCTGCGGTTGTAGTATATAATTTTAATGTCAAGGAGACAGTATCCGATATTGTGAGTGGATCAAACTGTTAAACCCTGTTTTGTGTATCACACCAAACCATACATTAGACCGGCACATACAGGTACTTCGCAAAAAGTCCCCCCCCCTTTTGGGGAATAGAAAAACCAAAGACCCCATAGTCTTCAATGAAATTTGACGTATGTTTGGATTGTAATTTTGACAAGTTCGCATGCCTTCATCTCTTGTTATACAAACGTTTGTTACACATGTCTAATAATTATTTTGTGACCTTGTCTGAACCTGAGTGATCGTAATATCTTTATAAATGAAGGTTGATCGCCACCATGTCCCTTCAGTCTTCCCCCGTCCAACAAAGTGGACAGATGTTGCTTATCCAGACATCTCTACATATCGGACTGAATCACGTTAGACTAAGTGTTGTCTGTAAATAGACAACTGTTTGATCTATAGGCTGAGATTTCGTTGGAGACGACAGTCTGATGCTGCAATAATGTTAGCGTATGACTGTATTACTGCCGCAGCCTCCCACTCAAGCTAATGTTAGCTAGCCATTATGTGCACATCAAATGTGTCATTTTGATTAATTATTCTACACAGTTCATTCTGCCAATCAACAGGCTTGTCGCTCCACTTATAACTCCCTCAGGACCGTCCGTTCCTGTCAGTCTTTTACCTTAGGTATAATTAAGGGTCCCAGTTTGGGGGATTAAAAACATGGTCACCATAGATTTAGCACACTGACAGTGAATATTAACGTGTCGTATCTGCCTCAAATCTCAGTGTGAAAGCCTCAGTTAACCCGCTACACAACAGCTTTTTAACATTTTCTCTCCTGTGACTGCGAGTTTCGTTCCCCCCAAACGGGAACGCAGCCTCGGCGATGACGCCATGCTGGTCTGGTCTATAGCTTGGAGCCATAAAGCCATGCTGGTCTGGTCTATAGCTTGGAGCCATAAAGCCATGCTGGTCTGGTCTATAGCTTGGAGCCATAAAGCCATGTTGGTCTGGTCTATAGCTTGGAGCCATAAAGCCATGCTGGTCTGGTCTATAGCTTGGAGCCATAAAGCCCATCTATTAGATCTTTTTTAGGACATGGCAGGGGAACAAATCAGAGATCAGATCATTTTTGGATTTATTGTTGGTGCAACCAACTACACAGCAACTCTTCAGCAACTCTTCAGCTAGCATTATTACTGTTAGCGGTTTGTTTAAAGTAGAAGTTTGGAGACATGTTTCTTCTCCTTCTGGTTACTCTGTTATCGTCTATGAGGCCCGCGTGGTCATGAGAGCCTACTCTGGATGACATATTGCCTGTATGAGCAAACTGTATATTGTTACATTCCAACCAATAACAAGGCACTATACTTCAATGCACATTGAGATCAGCAAAAGTGTAACTGTGTCACAGCATTGAGCTGTTTCCAGGGGGCCAACATTTCTAGCTGCACTCCTATTTCTCGCATCCACGGGAGATGATAGATCAAAAAAATCCGAAATTTCTCTTAAAAGCAGCGAGTGAGCGCTCAATTCAGAAAAAGCTGGACTCGCTGATATTCTCACATGGGTTTCCATAAAGCACATGACCTTAATACACACCAGTGGTGCTTCTCTTAAGTCTCAGTCACTGCTTATGTGTTCCTCTCTGAATATGTCTATGTGTTTGTGTGTGTGTTTACTTCAAGAAGTCCTCCCACGATCACCGCTGAGCGCCTCATGAAATAACTCCTCACTGTCCCGATTGGCCTCGTATCCAACAGTGTTCAGCATTTTTCCGTTAATGCACTGACATGCCGGGAACCCTGGGTAAATGGAGGACCCCGCTGTTGCGGCCAGATCACAACACAACAAACTAAACAATCACAACAAGCAGGGTTCAGCTCAGCGGAGACCCTATCACAACACTAATGGAGCGTTCGCTGTATTCATATTTACATTAGGGATGCTTTAATTTCTTTATTTCGAAATAATTGTATCTCTGAGGATGAGTGTTTGTGTGTGTGTATGTGTGAGCACATGCAAGTCTAGCGTAACGGGTTTGTTTGCTCTCTGGTGAGTCCAATCACAGCGGAGTTGTGTACACAACACTCATTACGACAGTTTCCACGCCTCCACTGTGGAGACATGGCAGGAGTCAAGCAGCTCTTCTCAGTGTCTCTGCAGTACAGCTTTGGCACACACACATACAGTACATAACATATCACACACAAGCACAAATCACTCTCCATGTTGAGATCACCTCTGTTGAAGCTAATCCGTTTAGCTCAGCCGTATTCGAGCTGCCATTACATGTTTGTGGACGTGTGTAAATGCAATATGTACCCATTTCCATCACAAGATTAGTCGACTAAGACTTTTAATTGAGACTTCATGAGCCAAATAATACCAGAGAAAGACTTATTGTTAAACAACAGAAGGTTCGCCAGATGTAAGGACGTCTTCATCTCACACTACAGCTCCATGCTGCTGTTGGCCGCTCTTAATCTACCATACAGCGTGAAAACAAAAACATTTTTGAGTGGCATTTGCTCAAAAACGTACTTAGCTAATATTTAAACTATGTGTTAAACACTGAAATAAACTGTGACAGTTCATGTTTCATGATCCCGCATGACACACGAAAACAACTGATTCACATGGATTCACATTTTCTCTGTTATATCATAAAAAAAACAGTTATAGTTGGGGTAGGGAGGTTGGAGCAAATATGATTTAAGAAAAGTTATTTTTATAAAACCTGTCACTATATCCAGGTAATCTGAAAAACAAAAATAATCTGCCTCCGTGTCATCCGGTGCTCCTAATGACATCTGCAAGATTTCACAGACCGGAGGAAAATAACCAATCAGAGCTGAGCCGGAGCCTTGCCTTCTCTGAGGAGCTGACAATCACTCGCAAACTCTGATCAAACGGTCAAACTAGGCAGCACTGATCAAATGTTAATCAATATTATCTTACTGTAATGCCTATTTCTCACATATAATGTTTTCACCGCCATGTTGAGGTTAGTTGAGGAAATACCAAGCACCGCCCACCAGCACACATTCTCATTTTACAGCTAAATAGTACACTACAAGATGTTTCCGAAAACATTTTACGTGAGAAATAGGCATTACAGTAACAGAATATTAATATTAGTTTGCGAGTGATTGACAGCTGCCTCCGTTCAGCCGAACAGCCAATAGGAACGCTCTCTCTCTCTGCAATGATCTGTGATTGGCCAAAGTGCCCCGTCACGGGCTAGATTTTTTAAAGCCTGAAAACAGAGCCATGAGGAGGTGTACAAGTCTAGTTTTCTCTCAGAACACTTTAATTGAATTGCCTACTGAATCTTTAATGTACAGTGTAGTAAAAATAAGAAAAAAGGAAGTGTTGCTTTTACTGTTAAAGCACTTAGCCATTATTGGATACTTAGAACTCAATAACAGTTAATAAAAATCTAATATGTCAACATTTCAGAAAACACAGACGCTTCTGTCAGGGAAAGATAACACACAAATAAAAGATAATCGACATTCTCCACAGAAGCCTAGCTGGAATCATGAGGGCTGGTTAATGAAAAATGCCGCTGTTATTTCCTATTTGTCATGTTGTCAACAAATATCATAAAAAGACTAGAACCAACAATGTGTTTGTCCCTCTGTCCATACTTTCTGACTTCCTAACCCAGTCTGTGGCACTCAGCCCCATATCCATTCATTCCTCCTGAAGACTTAAATCTTTAAAGCTGCAGCAATTGACATTTTTGGCCACATGAACAAACTTATTTACTTACTTATTGTTATGGCGAATACGTTTGCAAACATTTGTCTATTTACACATCCAACAGACCAGCACATTAGAAATTCATTTGAAGTTGTGTCTCTGGCCACCTGACAAATGTAAGGCCAATATTCACTCTCCTTTTACCCCTGGTTTGGTGTCCACCAATTCTCGCTTGTGAAATGCTTCATTGTGTTCACCAGCTATAGTTACTAATTTTGTCTGGCTGGCTGGGAAGGGAGCACACAGTGGGTTAACCAGGCTAAAAACAGTTGCCTGATGCAGCAAAGGTGGTGGGAGTGACCCTAAACAGGCAATTGTGGACCACAAAAGTAAAACAAGAAGCTGAAAGATGCTAAAACACTCTGTAGAGCTGAGGGGAACTGCATGTTGGGTACAAATATTGATTAGTGCAGCTTTTATAAAGGGTCATGGGTTTCTCATTTTCTTCTTCTTCACAATTACTCCAATTTAATTGTCCCAAAAAAATCATTGTTATTTTCTCTCTTTGTTTACAGCATATATAATGTCAAAATGGATTCAGCATGTTATGCTGTGGGCTACAACTTGAGCGTCAACTAGCACCATTGAAAGTAAGCCAAATACTGTTCCTGTTTGCAATGTACCTATGAACTATCACTGCATTACTTTGATACTGGAGATAATGTGATGATTCGCAGATAAATTCATTGATAGTCATGTCTATAATGTTAAATGCAGAATCACATGTCCACCAGGTCCGGCAAGGACACAAGGTCAAAAAATATTATTTAATTGTAATATTGCCAAGAAGTGAAAGTCAATTGTTTGTTCCATTGCAACATCAGTGCCCAGCAGCAGAGCTATGCTTTCCTCCATTTTGGACTAAAAGCGATTACCAGTAAAACGTCCACCTAAAAAGTGCCGTTCAAAAGTAAAACAAGATTATTTCTATTCTATTGTCATATTCTACCGAAATCGCCTGTGTTGAACGATAAAATATAAATATAATAAGTGTCAAAAAACACAGGAGTTTCGTTTCTTTGCTTCTATACTCTGACTAGGGGACACGCTGCTCCACTCAACCGGCCGATTGGTCCCTGGTTTTCTGCTTATAACTTTCTGTTATTCCGTCTAGACAATGCACCAAAATATTCTTCTGAAAACATTTTAAGCGAGTAATAGGCGAACTACATTCTGTACATATCACAACCTATGCATCACCAACTCGTACTTCCAGACCAAACCCCAGCACAAGGTTTCCTGGAGACACCCACGCTCCAAGCACTGGCACCAGCTGGACCTGATCCTCGTCAGGCGTCCCTCCCTCAGGAATGTGCTTCTCACACGCTCTTATCACAGTGCGGACTGTGACACAGATCACTCCTATGTGTGCTGCAGTATCAGGCTATCGCCAAAGAAATTCCACCGCACCAAGACACAGGGAAACCCTCATATCAATACCATCAAGATGTCTCAACCTGACCTCGTGGAGCAGTTTGCAGAGGTTTTTGAAAGAGAACTTGGCGCCTCACCGCTCGGGAAGACTGCCACTGAAAAGTGGGAATCTCTGCGAGACACCATGCACCGCACAGCCTTGGGTACCTTTGGGAAGATGACCTCAAAAACCAACGACTGGTTTGAGTCCAAGTCGTCTGAAATGACTCCTGTCATTGAAGCAAAGCACACCGCCCTTTCAGAATACAAGCGGTCACCGAGCGAGAAAAACCTGCAGTCTCTCAGGGCTGCCAAGAGTAAGGTCCAGCAGACTGCCAGGCATTGCGCCAATGAGTACTGGACACAGCTCAGCGAAGACATCCAGTCAGCCGCCCTATCAGGCAACATCAGGGGGATGTACAACGGCATCAAGAAAGCACTTGGACCAGCCCAGAGCAAGACAGCGCCCCATAAATCCTCCACTGGAGAGACAATCACGGACAAGAACCAGCAGATGGAGAGATGGGTGGAACATTACTCCGACCTCTACTCCAGACAGACCATCGTGTCTTCCTCAGCCCTGGACTCCATTGCGTGCCTACCAACTATGGAGGAGCTAGATTCAGAGCCAAACCTAGAGGAGCTCAGCAAGGCCATAGACAGCTTGGCCGCAGGAAAGGCACCAGGCAGTGATGGGATCCCCCGATATAGCACTGTATGACCACCCTACTGCCTCCACTGCACGAGGTCCTGTGTCAGTGCTGGCAAGAAGGCGCTGTTCCACAGGACATGAGAGACGCCAAGATCATCACCCTTTATAAGAACAAGGGTGGGAGAAGCGACTGTAATAACTACAGAGGCATCTCCCTCCTCAACGTCGTTGGCAAAGTCTATGCCCGAGTCATCTTGACTCGCCTGCAGAAGCTGGCCGATCGCATCTACCCAGAGTCACAGTGTGGCTTCAGAGCCAAAAGGTCAACAGTAGACATGATCTTTTCCCTCCGCCAACTCCAGGAGAAGTGCAGAGAACAGCAGATGCCCCTGTTTGTCACGTTCATAGACCTAACCAAGGCTTTTGACCTGGTCAGTAGGGAAGGTCTTTTCCAGATTCTCCCAAAGATAGGGTGCCCACCAAAACTGCAGAGCCTAATAGAATCCTTCCACAACAACATGAAAGGGACAGTGCAGTTCAACGGCAGTTCCTCCGAGCCCTTTGACATACACAGTGGTGTCAAGCAAGGCTGTGTCCTTGCTCCCACACTCTTTGGGATCCTCTTCTCTCTGCTCCTGAAGCATGCCTTTGGCGCCGCAACAGAGGGAGTCTATCTCCACACCAGGTCAGACGGCAAGCTTTTCAAACTCGCCCGCCCAGCGAAGACCAAAGTCCGTGTAGCCCTCATTAGAGACATGCTGTTTGCCGATGACGCAGCTGTTGTTACCCACACTCAGCAAGAACTTCAGACACTGATGGATCACTTTTCCCAGGCCTGCAAAGACTTCGGATTGACCATCAGCCAGAAGAAAACAAGTGTCCTGGGACAAGACACCGAGGCTCCACCAGTTATTACCATCGACAACTATGAACTAGATGTTGTCCACCAGTTCACCTACCTCGGGTCGACTATTAGCGACAACCTTTTCCTGGACATGGAAATCGACAAGATGATTGGGAAGGCAACAACAACACTCGCCCGCCTCTCCAAGCGAGTGTGGGAAAACAGCAAGCTAACAGTTAAAACCAAGATGGCAGTATACAACGCCTGCGTCGTCAGTACACTGCTGTACGGCAGCGAGACTTGGACAATCTACAGCAGACAGAAGAGATGACTCAACTCCTTCCATCTAAGAAGCCTCCGCCGCATCCTGGACATATCCTGGCAAGACAAAATAAGCAACACTGAGGTTCTGACCCGCGCTTGCCTCACCAGCATGCACACTCAGCTCAGACAGCGCAGGCTGCGCTGGCTGGGCCACATATGTCGCATGGAGGATGGTCGCATCCCCAAAGACCTCCTCTATGGAGAACTAGCAACTGGGAGTAGAACAACAGGCCGCCCCCACCTGCGCTTCAAAGATGTCTGCAAGCGAGATATGAAGGCCATATACATTGACTCCAAGTCATGGGAGGCTCTTGCAGTTGACCGCACAAGGTGGAGAAGCACCCTGCACCAACACCTAATGACAGGGGAACAAAAACTTAAGGACACAGCGGCAGACAAGAGGGCCCGCTGGAAAGAACACAGCAATGTAGGCAGACCAGAAACAACACACAGATGCGACCTCTGTGATCGAGACTGCCACTCTCGCATAGGAGACACAAGAGACACTGTACCAAACAGCCAGATCCGTAGTATGTGCCAACCATGGTCATACCTGACCGACGGAGGCCTATTACACCGCCTAGTTTGACAGCTTGGTCCAAGTTTTGTGAAACGGACACATCGCATGGGACAGGCTCATTTGCATAAAGGACTGTTCCCCGCCTTTTTATTTTGAAAGCACAACGGCCAGTGAGGAAACTCAGCCGACCAATCATGTAACTTCATCACTCAGTGACACACTTTTGCGTTTGTAGGGCTGGCCCTCTGCAGTCCAGCCAAAAAACTGTGTACCCCGTCTTCCCGTCTTCACCCAATGTCAGCTGGGATCGGCTCCAGCCCTCCCGCGACCCTGAATAGGATAAGCGGTTTGAGATAATGGTGATGGATGCTCCTGTGTGTGTGTGTGAGTGTGTAGTTAGTATTAGGACAAGTCAAACTCCTGCTAACGGCACCTATGTACTTCAGAGATAAAAACAGGGTTGTTGTTGTTATTGTTGTTGTTTTTTCTGATAGAAGGTTGTTGTGTCGTCTTTCTATCCCTCTGTCATCAAACAACTTTCATAATCTCCTTATGGAAATTCATAATCATAAACCACCACAACAGCACAACACAGGCCACAGTTGCTGCAGTGTAGGTGCGTCACACGATGAAACGAAGATGTAAATAAATAATTTTAACAAGTGTCACCTCGCCGGGGAAAAAGCTGGAAGAGCTCTTGGGGATTGTGACACATCCCACGTGGCTTTACTGTTTCCACTTGTCAGCTAAAAAAAAAAAAAAAAAAATCTAATCCAGCCGCTTTTCACCTAAGAGCTTAGGTACGCCATGCCGCTGTTTCAGGATAATTTTGGACTTAGCATACATCAACTTCATTTTACGCTTCTTATCTTTCCTCCCTGTTCCTTGTCACCCTTTCTTTGATTCACTTTGTTTTCGCACCTTGTTGACAGATTCCGTTCTTTTGTTTGTTGTTTAAACCAAGTGAGGATTTAGCCCTGCACTGACACAGCTTTTGGCCTCGGAGCTGAACTGTTTGACTCCAGGCAAACAGCTTTTTTTTTCTTTTTTTTTTCCTCCCTGCGCCCAGTGTAATCCTCACAGATAAAGCAACCTCTTCGAACACAGTGGAGTGTAGCAGTTGCTTAGGCAACAGACTATCCCATCTAATCCAACCTGTTCCCATCTCCCCAAAGTCTGAATACCTGTCGAATTGAAAGGCTTCTTAAGCCCACTACTTGTTAGCCTTGAGTCTTGTGAATAACATTTTCGACTAAGATTTCAATAACACCATGTCAGCTTATTCATTGGCATAAAAGCTCAAGCAGCCTCTAACTAGTCTAAGTGCAGAACTGTGGGGAGATGATTGCACTTAGTTAAATTTTTTAAGGAAACAATCAAGAAGCAGCAATTCCATGACTTCAATAACAACATTCATTTGTAACAATGTGTCAAGCAATTCATAATAATAAACTTGTATAGCACCTGTCATACAAGAAATGCAGCTCAAAGTGCTTTACAATAAAGAAATTGCATGCACCGCTCAATAGAGAATGTATATAAAAACAGGGATAGAATGCCATAACTAATGGAAAATAAGATGGAAAATAACACCCACATGAAAATAAGTAAAAACAATAATGATGAAAATAGAATACATAAAATGCATAACACGAAATAAAACCCATTGAATCACAATTAAACTTTATTTTGGAAAACATATAACGCATAAAATTAAGTAAAATACAACATTTCAAAAGAAGTACAGCAGTGCATAAGTGCAAATCAAAGTGGAAAAAAGGAGATACGTTTTTAGCTCTCTTTTAAAGAAATTAGGCTGCATCCTCGGTCTTCTTTTGGCTGTTACTTGGAACCTCCAATAAACCAGCAGCAGATGATCCCAGTGTTCTTGAAGGCAAATAGTCAACAAGGGAGTTAGCAATGTAGCTTGGTCCCTAGCACATTAAGAGCTTTGTACTGTTTACAAGGAGGATGACCTTAAAGGTGCTCTATACAATATTTAGAGCATTAATATAACAGCTAACAACTATTTGCTATGTAAATATATAGAGGCGTAATGTCTACCTGAGCAGAGAATGAAGTCACTCTTCCTCCACTATGTGTTGTTATCTGAGCTTCTCTGTGATTTGTTGACATAGCCGGACTGGCTGCCCGTGCCTTTTCGTCTATGTTAGTGCATGTGAGCGTGCCTCGCTGGCTAGCTCATGGCCGCCGCTCTGTGCTGCGCTTATAGGGTGGTTACAGCTGATAACGCTGACCCAACCGACGGCGTCATCGTCACGTAAGCGTAGCACACACCTTCCAGTTCCCCCCCAGACACAGGCCAGTAAGGAGCTGATGGAGAAAAAACAGAACTGGAGATGTGGCAGTCAATCACTGATTGCTGAAGAAGAAGGAATGCAGACGCTGCCTTATATACTGTGGGACGCACATATTTGGTCGGCACATCCTGATTGGGCGGCTATGTTTATGCAAATCTGAGAGGGCGAATGCATGCATGTGATTGGGGGAGAGTATTACCCGTAGAGTCCAGTAGAGGGCGCAGCCTGTGTGAGTTAGAACTATGTTACGTATAAGAAACATTCTTATTTTAACCCAATTCAATGATCTTTTCCTAAACATAACTATTTAGCCTAGTTTTGTTGTGCAACCATTTCACAATGTTAAATAGAATGGAGGACGTGTTGCGTAATACAGGTGAATTTTCCCATGGTTACATATTATTTACAGGGTTTACTGAGATCATCTGTGTTTAATTTGACAGGCGGGGACAGTTTTGAGTAGCTGGTCAATAATATTCTACACAGTGTCCAGCATTTTCTGTAATAATCTTGAAAATGTAATCCTTTCTTGACAGAAGTATTGCTTTGTTACAGGCAGTCATGACCTCTTTATTTACTGTATACACAACAGTGAACTGTGAGCCTAGTTTTCCTCTGTTTTCTTTCAACTGCTCAACAGAGTATCTTAATCTCATTAACACTGTTATTGTTTAACCATGGGGAGATTCTGTCAGTCGACCTCTTTTTAACCTTTATTGGAGCAGCAGTATTTAAAGCAGATGGCAAGATATAGTTTTATAGAATTTTACAACCAAGTCATTTAAAGAACAGCCCTAGCTGCATGACTCAAATTGACTCAGTTGAGAATGTAATGAAAATGGAGCTGCCCCCAGATTTACCCCGCAGAACACTATATTGTTTGTCTTGTGTCCCCCCCTCAAAAAAAGAAAAAAAACATTCTTCAATTCAGCTCTTAGTTCCCGCGTCAGAAAGAAATGATGGGGGGAGAGATGATCTGGCCAAGCATTTTATAATCTTCCCCGGGGTGCCGGGAGCAGCAAAGTGTTGGGGACACAGTATTGATTTATATAAAACTCAATGTTCCCTCTGCTGCCCAGACCTGAGTGTGTCTGGACCGTGAGAGCGATAAGGGATTGGACTAATGTGAGTGCAGAGCAAAAGGGCCTTGATGCCAAAAGGATAAGCTCAGAGTTTTAACAACCTGAAAGTTTGCACTCTCTCTGCTGTATTTTATTTTATTTTTTTTGCTTCATTGTGTCGTTGTTACAGTGCCGGGTCTTGATGAATTGGAACATTAAGGATTATGTTCTCCAAGAGATGCCCCTGGTGATTTGGGGTAAAAACTGGAATATGTCAAGTCAGTGTCTTAGTGGAACTAGCAGCTACTGCATAGATTCTGGCCAGATTTATAAGCCTAATTAGGCCGGCGCAGACAACTTTGCAGACTTTACCTTGTCATAGTTTTTTATCTGAGGGCAGCTGAATCTTGAAAATGTTGCTGGGGTAGCATATACAACACTTTATTGGGTACAAAATCCATATAAATACAGTATACTGCCAGCAAAGTTCACTTTAGGCTATATTCAGAAAAATTAAAACATAGCACTGTAATTTCCAGCTCAGGCAAACAACTGAAGTCATTTATAAACATTTTAATGTCAAATTTAATTCATCTAATTGTCTTTGGAAGCATTGCCTTATTATTTTCCAATTATCCAGAGTGGCTGGCAAGTTGCTTTTCTTTAATTACTTCATTATATTTTCTTACCATGTATAATAAACACACCATTAAGGATCAGTTGTATTGTTCAGGTGTTAGGTTAGGTGTAAGATATCCTGTTTACTGAAATCCAGGAAACTAGTGAAACACGCTTTAACAGAAAGAGCATATGGAAAGAGACAGTGGTAGAGAAAGTATTCAGATCCTTTACCTTACGTAAAAGTAGCAAGACCACAATGTATTAAATGTTTCACTTCATGAAAACTATGAAAGTGTAATTAGTAAAATGTACTTAAAGTATCAAAAGTAAAAACACTCATTATGCAAAATGGCCCCATGTCATTGTTATATTTAATATATATTATATTTAAGGCTGTCCATCAATTAAAATATTTAATCAAGATTAATCGCATGATTGTCCATGGTTAATCGAAATGAATCGCAAATTAACCACACATTTTTTATCTGTTCAAAATGTACCTTAAAGGGAGATTTGTCAAGTATTTAATACTCTTATCAACATGAGAGTGGGCAAATATGCTTGTTTTATGCAAATGGATGTATATATTTATTATTGGAAATTAATTAACAACACAAAACAATGACACGTATTGTCCAGAAACCCTCACAGGTACTGCATTTAGCATAAAGAAATATGCTCAAATCTTAACATGGTAAACTGCAGCCCAACAGACAACAACAGCTGTCAGTGTGTCAGTGTGCTGACTTGACTATGACTTGCCCCAAACTGCATGTGATTATCATAAAGTGGGCATGTCTGTAAAGGGGAGACTCGTGGGTACCCATAGAACCCATTTACATTCACATATCTGGAGGTCAGAAGTCAAGGGACCCCTTTGAAAATGGCCATGCCAGTTTCTCCTCGCCAAAATTTAGCCTAACTTTGAAGCGTTATTTAGCCTCTTTTGCGCAAGCTAGTATGGCTGGTACCAATATAGATTCCTTAGGGGTTTTTTTTGTTATTTTACAGAGGCATTAATCAGCAGCATTATAAAGTATTTAAAATATGATGGTTTCTTATAAATTAAACTACCCAACAGAATATACAAGTACAGCTGAAATAATTAGTCAGTTAATCAGTTAGTCGAAAATGAATCAGTCATTTTTTGATTGTTTAAAAACATTTCATTGTTCGACTCCACAAATGAGAAGATTTGCTAAACTATATCTGCTAGCTATAACTGCTATAGCTGCAGTTTCTCACTGGCATTCCATGTGTCATGTTAGCTAGCCATAGCCGACAATTGTGTGGTAAAAAGTTTGAAAAGTCATTTTTCTGGTTTTGAACAAGTTTATTTATTTCTAAAATGCCCATACACAGTACAAGTTATAAAAGTGCAAATAAAATTTAGTATAGAATTGCATCGTGCAGTACTTAAATGTACTTAAAAACGTCTTATTCAGTGTTTAGTTGTACTTGAGACGTCAAAAGCAATTAGCATTGTGATGCATTACCTCATATTTTTGTCAAAGTATGAGATAATCAATGAAAAGAGTAATGCCTGCACACTGATTTATTTTAATAGCCATTTCAATCACAATCACAATCTGCATCAGGTAGAAATGTTTAAAATGGTTGCCACACATGGAACAGCTGAAACTAATTATTTTCCAGTTATTTTTTTTAATTTTGCTCAATTAGTCGATACATTGTATGAAATGTAAAAAAAACAATAGTGACCCTGGTTTCTAACAAGTTCTCAGATTTGATTCCCCAAATATGTTGTGCTGCCTGGATTATGTTCACAGGCAACCTTTTTTTCCAGTGAAAGAAGCACTGCATTTTTGTACCATTTTCTACATATATGTAGGGAGGTGGCCAGGTTGGATGGCGAATGTACAAAGTGCAAGAAATTTGGTACCAGAGACTGGGCTTAGCATGCAGAGACCCACTTTTGAAGCACTTTAGTTAAGTTTAGCAAAAGGTCATGGTTTCAGTAAATTAATTATTATTCAGTTAAAAATAGTAACCACATCATGTCTTGTGCTTCAAGTCTCTGCAGACTTTGTATAATTAAACCCAGATGAATCTGATGAGTCTTTCCCTAATCTTAACCAAGTGCTTTGAGTGCCTAAACATTACCTGATATAGTAGGGAAACAAATTATGCAGTCATTGAACTTTATCAAATATGTTCTGTATCAACATTTTTGCAACCTTTCAGATTTGTTCGTTAAAGTGGCAATAGACAATTGTTTAGCTTTAACTTATCATTATTAAGTAAATGGTGATTGCACAATGTAATGGCTATAGAATAATGACACCATTTGCGTTTAGATTGGTTCTCTATGCCTTGCTTTCACTATGCAATTCTGTCTGCCACCAGGTACGATCCCCCAGGAAAATGAACGCTTGATTTAAGGCACAACGGAAGTGCATCAACCATTGCGCAACCAAAACAAGAAGAGAATAGCGCTTTTGTTTTCCCTGTTAGCTATTGGTAGCTATCCCCGGTTACAAAAGAGTATCAATGTAAATTCTTTGCAGTTACTATCCCCAGAAATGGCGGACGGTCTTTTGTAGGGTGGTGTGAGAACAACCACCTGTACCTAAATCCCCAGGAAATGCTGGTGGATTTCAGGAGTGACCAACAAACCCAATAAATAGCACGACATTACACAGATATTCCGCGCGTCATGTGGATGCATTTTAGCCTTTCTGCGTGTCATTTGTACGCTTACTTTTCACTTGTCATTTGTAAACCACGTAAAACAAACTATGGTAACGTCCGCAGTTAGGTTGAGGCAAAACGTCATGATTGGGCTTAGAATATGTACGTAAACTAATTAAAAGATATATGGAAACAATGTAACACAACTACAGAAAACATGTCACAAACATCACAAAACAAGAATGTAATATGCGAAACAAAACACCGGTCTTAAACACCAGTCTCCGGGTTAAAAGTTGTGTGTTTTTTGGACCCATCAACCTCCCCAACCGCATGCCATTTTTGTCATGCCATGTATTTCAACTCAACTCAACTCATCTTCCCTTTTTGAATGACGAATACAGACTACCGCCGCCTGCTGGTGTGGAGAGTTATTTCCTCTCACGCAGGCGCAGAACGTACGTGGTAGTTGGCCGTCGGCTGTAGTCTTTGCGGTGTGTTCAAAGGCAACTTGTCGGCCAAGACAAAGGCCACATGACGCGACGCAACAGTCGGCCTTCATCGTCGCTAGTTCCTTGATGTCCTGTTGGTGTGTCTGGGCCTTAAGAACCAGAAGGGCCGCAGGCAGACCAGCCCGCCCGTTCTCATTCACAGGACGTCAAATAGTGAGGCTTTGTCACGGCTGTCGGCGTTCGGTGCCACCGCACATACATTTTGGTGCCGGTATGAAACACACTGAGCCTTCCATTAACTATAATGTAAACCCATCCATGGCAACAGTGAACGCCCAAGGAAGGCGCGCCGGGAGTGTGGTGACATAGAGAGGGGAAAAATAGAGGGGAGGTGGATGGGTCCAACAAACACAAGGCTTTCTTCCAGGAAACTGCTGTTTGTGTCCAGTGCGTCACGTTACAATCAGCTGTTCATTCGTGTCCTGTGTTCACAATGTTCAGTGTAATTTTCACTTTACAAACTTAGAAGTTTTAAGCCCAACCATGTATTTTTGTTGCCTAATCTTTAAGTGACACCAAGTGTAACTGTGGTGGTTTTGATGCCGAAAATAAAGTGATGCCAAGGGGCGTGACGAGGCTGCGTGGTATGTGACGAGTTGGGATGAGAACATAATGGAGAGACCCAGTTTTGTGCGATTAAACAGTCCAAAATCTGAGGATAAAAAACCATGGTGAAACAGCTGATTAAACAACTTAAGCAATAAATTTACTATCACAATTGTTGCTACATTTGTTGTTAAATTTCTGCTGATTGACTGATCAGTTGCTCGTCAAATTGTTTCAGCTCTAATCACGGATAACAATTAAACTGGTAAGTACTGCAAGGCAAGGAAAGGGAGGTAATGCCATGGAACCATGATGTGAATTTAAGAAAAATACATGCATACTTGATGTCTAGTGTGATGGATTATGCAACATTGGGCTATGGGTAATTAAATGAAAACCTGTGGCTGCCTAAAGCAGTAGGAAAAAGTACAGCCAAAAATATAAAAATGAGCAGCATGCATTTGAAAAAGATCCATGATTTATTGTAAAGAAACTCAAACTTGCGAAATGTGCATGTGACCTTTCTCTTTGATGGAAAGAGCATGTGTTCTTTATTTCCAACAGTGAATTTGCGCATAGAGGTTTATTTTGATAGATAACTTTTTCCCTTTTTATATACTTAATATACTGCTTTATAGATTTGACACCAAACATTGTGTGGTATGTTTTGTATTTACCTTTCAAACATGAAAACTCATGGCTAGACTCCTTCAGCCTGGCTCTCATGCGCTGCTCCCATTACGAAGGGGAGCGCACATGCTTTGATGGAGAACGTACTCTCCCGCTCCCTCTCTAAAACCCTAATGATACCTGCTTCCAAGCCTATTTCTGGGACATCAAAGGATCAACTAGCACTAAGTGCTCATGCCACTGTGTGAGGGTACATAGTGAAGCCTGTATTTGTAAGTTCCCATCATTACCATACTGAGTTATTTTTCCCCATATGTGCTGCAAAGAGGTTTGACTGTGAGAGGCTCCGGCTACAAGGATGTCTTTAACGTAAAGCAATGGCACCATCATATGGACAGCAGAGGTATACACCGAGCTGCTAGTGTCTGATTATCTGTTTGAATAAAAGATTAAAAGACTACAAGAGATGGAGAAAAATAAGACTGGTGGAATTCATGCAAGGCTCTAATTAGACGTTGAATTTTCACATCAAATAAGAGTAAAATGACAGTTTATGCACCAGCAATCTTGCTCAAGCAATGAAATCCTCCCTGCTGTTTAAAAGTCTGAAGAAGACACAACATTTACACCTGTTCAACACATATAATAATAATATGCTCTGACCTTCCAAATTATTTCTCACAGAAATCAGCAAAGTGTCATATTTTTTGTTGACTGGAGAGAGCTAACCTGAGTCACATCAACTTGTGATTTTCTGTCATGGGTTGAAAAACATCCTCCAACAGCATCTGCTGCTGGAGGAAGGCCAGGGTGATATATCTGTTGCTAAGCAACCACTTTGACTCTTATTTTGTTGTGCAGGACCACTAACTAGATTTTCAGTCAAGGTTGCATCAGTTTGGTCTGATTCCTCTGCAACACTGGAAACATGCAGAAATCAAAGATGAGGCTGTTTGTTATTGATGTATCTGTGTTACTGTAGCTCTCATTAGCAAATATATTAGAAGACACAGTTGATCAACTGCAAATGGAAAGTAACTTAAACCCTGTTTTCTAACGATGTTTGCTGCAGATGCGAATAAAAGTCCATAAATCTGCTTGGAGATTATAGAAGAAAGATGCTCTGCTCCAGAACTCGCCTGAGAAACATCAGATTTTTAAGTTTTCTTCAGTAAATAAGCAGTAATGTGATAATTGTCTGTACATCCATGGGTATATGGTAAACAGGAAGTGCTAATAGCTAATATGGCATACTTTTAAGGCTGCCAATTTGACAAAATGTAAACAAAGGTAAGGCTAAAAAACAGGGATCCCAGCTAACTAACTGAATCCACGACAGCCTTACACTTCCTGTTTACTTTCCCCAGAGCAGTTGACTCCATTTTATCTGAAGGGGACCCACTGTGTCAGACTATGAGAAGTCCTGTCCTAGATCAAATTGCTGATGGAGCCTGGAATAGTTTTACAAAATGCAGATAAAACAGCCACCAGTATTTGCCCTCAGTTACTGAAGAGCTTCAACCTCAAATTCAGAAGTTAACAGTTTGGTTTGTCTGTACTGGGCTATTGTTGGAACCAACCCGTTCTCAATCCCAGCTCGTCTAATGCCGCCGTTTAGTCAGTGCCCCTCGGCATTGGAAACCGACGCACAGAGGCACCCCATAGCAACAGTTTGTGACGAACCAGGCTTTCAACTAACTCAAATGTAAACCCACCCGTGGCGTTATTTAACGGTCGGAGCAAGTGACATAGTAATAGCGTGGGAGTCCTTTCAGGGCGGGTGGAAGGGGTGGTGGATGGGTCAAACAAACACAAGACTTTCAACCAGGAGACCGCTGTTTGTGTCCCATATGAACGTTGACTTATTTTGTCACGTCAGTCTTTAGTCACATGACTCGTCAATATCGTCAGTCCAATGCATCATGTGAGTTGTTAGTCACGTGAGTATCGTCAATCCTGTGAGTCCTGTGAGTCACTAGTCAGTGAAGTTAAGGTCAACTACAACCGTTTCCGAACCCTAACTATGTGGTTGTGTTGCCTAAACCTAACTTCCTATGAAAACGCTAGTTTATTTTGAAAGGACACTGTGCACGTAAGGAGCGTATATTGACACGCCATCCGCGGTCTGTCCAAAAGTAACACAAGAGGGGTAACCCGTGCGTCGGCCTCTGATGCCGAGGGGCACTGACCAAGCGGCGGTATTTGACGAGTTGGGAGTGAGAATGTGTTGTTAAAACATGGAGGTGCAACATGGTGGTCTCCATGGAGAGGGGACCTGCTCCCTATGTAGATATCAACGGCTCATTCTAAGGGAACGAAAACACAACGATTGAATCCATTGTACGATATTTTTAATGAATACATCATAACAAGTGGTTGTTTTTATAACCTTATCCTCAGACCTCATATTTGAAGTTAAAGGCACAAAATGAATAAAGCAATGGCATTGAAGATTTTTAATCATATACATGTGAAATACGCGTGAAATGTATATTTAATTGTCAGTACTGCTACAGTCAGTGGCGTAGGCAGAAATCACAGTGTGGTAGGGCACAGAAAAAAATCAGGTGGGCCTGTCCCGTCCAAGACCAAACATCTACTTATAAGATTCTGAAAGGCAGACGTTAACCACAATAGGCCGTGCATCACATTTAATGCATTTAATCCTACAAGCCTTCTACATCATCATCATCATCATCATCCTCATCAGAGGGAATGTTACAGGCACCTGATGTATATATTTATCTTCTCTCTTCACTCTTGTTCAGATTTGTTGACCTTGTTTTTAGCTGCATTTCTATTTCCGTCGTACAATGAGAGCAAAATAACCAGAGTCAGATTCCTGGTAGCCTCTGTGTGTAGGTCTACTCATACCTGGACATCTGATCCAACAAGACAAACAGAAACAGCATAGCATAGCATAGCATAGCCTGGCACGATGGCCACATATTCACACACACACAGTTTAATCAAGCATCTGGATAGATCACCTGCATTAACGTTAAAAAATACAATTTAACATAGCCTGGCACAGATGCTAAATATACACACACACAGCTGGCAGCAACATCAGCATAAAATCCAACTTGTATACCGAACATAAACTAAACCCAATAATCAATAATAATGAAATAGGTCATTTGTCCATAATTGTAAATGATCTTACTTTTGATGATACCAGCAGGAGACGACGGGGCTTCTTGGTGTTGAACACTGAAATAACATAGTCCCTTTCAAATGTGAGCAGGGAAAAAGAGTTCAGTCTGATGTGATGCCCTGATGCCAGAGTCTTTCACCAGTAGGCCTTGTTATGAGTACAGTAGGGTGATGAGGGGCCTGTTACGCCTCCGTCTAGGGGGGGTAGGAAAGCAAAATAAAAGTATAAAGGACGTTCCCTCCCTGGTCCCCGGACTATACAGTCGCAGGACTCAATTTAAAGTTTATTAAAAAAGATTTATTACTAAAAATCAAGTTAACAAACAATAAAATGAAACAATATAACTCAGGGTGAACAAAGGCCAAATTATCTAACAGGGTTAGATAGGTTATTAGACTAACCCTGGACAAAATAAACAAGCAAACACAATGACAGTCACTAAATGTGGCTCCCTAGGATACAGCAGATAAACATGAGAAAAGATGGCGGTTCACCCGACCACTGAAGGGCTATCTTTGGCAACAAAGAAAACCTACAACAAGTTACACAATTAGGAAGCCGACTAGGGCACTAAGGCCACTAATTCATCTGTAGATCACAGCTTTAACACAAAGGTTTGGAGGCCGAGGACAGAACAAGGCTGCTGTCAGACTGCTGTCAGACTACCTGAGCGTTTTGAACTGCAGAGATGATGGTTGGACCAATCAGCAGCCGACACACCCCAGACCATCCCACACCTCCAGCCAATCAGGTAGAGAGCACCTAGAAGGGAAACAAAGTTCCTCACCAGACAAAGACACTCACTCTCACACAATAACACAGCCACACAAAGATCCTCACAAGATGGACAGACACTCACTCTCACACAAAACACAAACACATTTCAATATACGGTTGAGAACGATGGCTGAACTTCTTCCTCCTGCTCCTCAGGCTTCTGTTCCTCAGTGTACAGGTGTTTCCGTTTAGCAAGTGACAGTGTTATCTGGTGACATTCAGCCAAATGTACATGCATTGCATACTCGTAGTAAGTTTTATGTAACTGGTTGATGTAGATAATAAACACAGAGGAGAATTTATTTAAAATGCATAAAGTAAAATTCTAGGGGCTGCTGTGAGATGTACTACCACTTTATGATTGTATAGTCAGATAATTGAAACAGTGCTAACTGCTATTCACTGGCTGATCCAGCAAAAATAAGGAAGCCTTCTGATAGGGTGGGCATGAGTGCCAAGTGGGTGGACCCAGGCCCACCCACAGCTACGCAGCTGGTACTGCAAGGCTGAACAATTATACCACTATACCACTCATGGAATGAATGTAGCGCTTGATTTAATTTCTAGTTCTCCCATATACTCCACATGCATTGTTGTAATACTGCAGGTTCCAAACAGAAGTCACCAGTGTTGCCCTTGAGCATGGCACTGAACCACAAACTGCTCCAGGTACCTCTATGAAAGTAAGCGGGTATGCCAAGGACAGTGTAGGTGTATACAGGAGACAATAGCAAAATACAAGTAATACAGACAATAAGTGAATAGTACACAGTCCTCACCTCTAAAGCTACATACCATTACTGCAGTACAGAGCAATATGTAATTTAACAGAAATAAAATGTACTCCTACGATTCCTCATGTTTCATCATTAATCACTTTTATCTTCTTTTGAATTTGTCCATATGAAGTGGTGCAGGAATGAGTCCTAAAACACGGAAATGAGTTACCATTTTAGCACTTCCGGTTCCCTCGTCTGGAAGTCAGTGGGTTTTTGAATGGGTTTTTAGTTAGATGCCTGAAATAAGGTCTGTGGTTAACTCAAGCTGAAGAGATTTAATGTTTTGTTCTACGATATAAAATACGTCAGTAAATAAATAACCCACTTGTGAATTTTTAAGCCTTTATGTGTCTTAAAAAAGGCGGTAGCTAACAAGTGGCTAAATGAGACCACTAAACGTCATCACGCAGACTAATCCTTCTTTACAGCCTCGTTGTGTATACTTGCGCGCATGCGACAGTGGTGTAGTTCATTTATAGCCTAACGTTAGCTTTTTACTTCTGGCGATTGCATTCACATTTCAAAAATCATAAAAGTTGTGTTCATTTGTGAAAATATCTAAAATGTTCTAATATGTGCAACAATAAACTGTTAAAACAACAGAAATTATAGCATTAATTAATAATTAGTAAACATTATTAATTATCATTTCATTGATTGTTAACAGTAAAATAATCAATTAACTTAGTTTAATTAACTATCAATTTGCCATTTATAAATGATTGGTTGTTATTATAAAGTGTTACCTGTAAGGTATCCTTATGCAGTCGTCATAACTGCTTTCCCCTTTTTCCAGTTGCTTCCTCTAACTTTTCTTCTACGCCCTACCCTTTTGGGATTCTGAAGAGTTTCTTCTAACTTCAAACTACAATCAAAAATGAATCAGTCATGATAAACATGGCATGTGCAACAACAAGGCGCAAATTCAGTTTGGGGTCCTCTTTGCTTGCATCTTAAGCTGTCTAAGAACACTGGTGCAGTGTCATGAAAAACAGAAAGAATGTCTGGATCAACAAAAATATGCTGCACATAACGCAGCATAAAAACACCCATCTTTACAAATTATATAATCTAACTCTTGTAAAATGCAACATAACAAAAGTCAATACAATCTATTTCCTAAAACAATTTTGAGACATCTCATAACTGGAGAGCTGTGACATTCTAGTATGCTAAGCATGGAAATATTAAAATTTCATCTTCAGCGTTTTGTTGTTTGTGTCAGGCAGGTACCAGGGAATTTCTGACATTCTCCTTATATCTGTTGTTGTGACTGCAGCGAGGAAAAGTGACAGATTGTTTTTGGCAAGTTGCTAATAGAGTGCAGAGCACAGTTTCAGCAATGACAAATGTCTCCATTTTACATTACAGGACAGACCCAGCTTGTCAAGTAGAGAGAGGGAGCCTGAGAAACTTGCACCTACAATATGAAAGTATTCCTATAAAAAAACTATAAAAAACAAAAACTTGGCTCCAATGTATCCAAGTTTTTGGAGGTGGGAAGGGTGGAATGTCTCTGTAAAGTATCTGGACAACAACACTGCCCTTGAAGGCCAGGTGAGAATGATGAGATAGATACATGAAGTATCAGTGAGGTCACATTTGTTAAACTGCTGAGACAACCAACTGACAGTGCAATGTCTGCTGCCACCTGCTGGTCCAGACACAAGGTGACATGAAAACAGCTATGGTTTTATTTCAACACAGTATGTCTACCATCAGTTGATTATGACCAGTGGTGGAAGATGTACTCAGATTCTTTAATTAAGTAATATTAGAGATACATTAGTCTAAAAATACTCTGTTACAAGTAAAAGTCCTTGATTCCAAACCTTACTTAAGTAAGAGTAGAAATACTGTAGTCTAAAAATACTCTGTTATTAGTAAAAATGCTTAATTCAAAACCTTACTTAAGTAAATTAGAAATACTCCAGTCTAAAAAATACTCTTTTACAAGTGAAAGTCCTTAATTCCAAACTTTACTTAAGTAAAAATAGAAATACTCTAGTCTAAAAATACAAGTAATCACAAGTATTATCAGCAAAATGTACTCACTATACAGAATGGCTCCTTTCATAGTCTCATATCTTTATGGAATATTATATTATTCAGTTTTTATCACTAATGAATACATATTAGTATTTATTGTTGCAGTTCATCAACGTGGAGCCATTTTTAGATATTTATTTATACAACAGGTAGATTAGTAGTACGGCATCATATCATATAATACCACATGTTTTTTTTCTTTTTATAACTAAAGCTGTCAAAGTAATGTAAAAAGTACAATATTTCACTCAGAAACGTAGTGGAGTAGTAGTATAAAGTGGCAGGAGATGCTCAAGCAAAGTGCAAGTATGTCAAAATTGTACTTAAGCACTTGAGTAAATGCTCTTAGTTATATTCCACCACAGGAAATAGATTGTCATTGTATACGTATATCATAGTAAATAGTGTCACAGCATTGCGAATTATAATCCAAAATGGTCTTTTAAACATTAGTGTTGTTTTCTTTGTGATCAGCAGAGGTCGTAGTTTACCTACCTTTACTGGTATTGCTGAGGTAAACTGACATGAGAGCAGTTCTGCCGTTTGAAGGATATTTTATGTAAACAGGCTCTGGTTTGAATTGTACTGACAAACAAAAGTAGTCACGTCTATTAATTTTTTTAATTTCACTGAATTTTGCACAATGCAGTCATATTTGACCAGATCAAAACAATCAAATGATTTTATTTTACCCTTGTCTCTTACAGGACAAAAGGCTGCTGATCATTAAAGGGGTCTTCCAGAATCTTAAATACAGTGTGCTGTAAATGTACAGGGACCACATAAAGAGTCACCATCTTTTTTTTCTATGTGGCACTGCATCTCCACATCAGAAAATGAAGATGAAGGTTTTGTAAGGTGCAAACTGCATAAAAGCTGCCAACAGTTTTTCCACTTATTTGAAAAAGCGAAATGTCAGAATAAGGAAAGTTGACACGGAAGAGCAACAAAACAAAAAAGCATGTGTGACTGTTCAACTGTGCGCTGTCCTGCAGGAGGTGTGGAGGTCATTGACCACTGACAGCTGTACTTGCCACTGAGTCTTCTTAAAGGGGACATATTGTGCTAATCTTTAGGTTCATTCTTGTATTTTGGGTATCTACTAGAACATGTTTACATGCTTTAATGTTCAAAAAACACATTATTTTTTTCATACTGTCTGTCTGAATATACCTGTATTCACCTCTGTCAGAAACGCTCCGTTTTAGCACATTTCAACAGAGTGGCAACGGAATTGAGTTGCTAGGAAACAGCTTGGGTCCATGTTTACTTCCTGTCAGCTGATGTCATTCACATACACTGCAACAGGAAATAAACTGGGACACATTTAGAATGTTTATGTTTAAAACTGTGAAATTGTCTAAATATTGTAGATTTGTGACATCACAAATGTACAGAAATCCTGACGGTTTGTTTCAAATGCACAGTTTCTGAATACGGGCTGTGTGTATTTTTCTGTGGATTCAGTGTTTTGATACTTTCACAGTATTTATAAAGCACTTAAACCTGCTTTATGATATAAAATACACTTTTTAAAATATGGGACCTTTAACTTAGGACAGATGTGTTGACTGACACTGTTGTTTCTCAAGCTGACTACCCAATTCAAACTGAAAAAGTAAATTGTTATGTGACAAAAGACATACAACAGTTTTTTTGTTTTTTTCTTGACCATTGTGTTGATTCTCTGCTGCTCTTGGCCTATGAAGGAGGAGGCCACATGGAGTCCATGCTTTGGACTGAACAGTTATCTAACATTGGCTTCTCGTCTTTGTTAATTAGCAGCAGCCTTTTGCTTCGGATAAACTTTGTCCAAAGTACAGTCATCATTTGCCTCACTTTAACCCTCTGAGACCCACAATAGATCCGTTTTGGTCTTTTTTTTGGGGGAGGGAACAGCTTTTTTTAGGGGGAGATAGCAGGTCAACAGTAGATGTCATATAGAAGTGGTGTACATCATCTGAAAGCTGGGAACCTGAAGATTAATTTGTGATGCAGTGTCAAATTGTTCTAGTCATAAATCAGAATAATCATGAATGAATGAATTAATTTATTCATTCATTCATTTATTTATTTATAAAAATAAATTGTGAAAGTGTATAAGAGCCATCATCCATCCGTCTTCAACCGCTTATCCGGGGTCGGGTCGCGGGGGCAACAACTCCAGCAGGGGACCCTAAACTTCCCTTTCCCGGGCCACATTAACCAGCTCTGACTGGGGGATCCCAAGGCGTTCCCAGGCCAGTGTGGAGATATAATCTCTCCACCTAGTCCTGGGTCTTCCCCGTGGCCTCCTCCCAGCTGGTCATGCCCGGAACACCTCCCAAGGGAGGCGCCCAGGGGGCATCCTTACTAGATGCTCGAACCACCTCAACTGGCTCCTTTCGACGCAAAGGAGCAGCGGCTCTCCTCCGAGTCCCTCACGGATGACTGAGCTTCTTACCCTATCTCTAAGGGAGATGCCAGCCACCCTCCTAAGGAAACCCATTTCGGCCGCTTTTACCTGCGATCTCGTTCTTTCGGTCATGACCCAGCCGTCATGACCATAGGTGAGAGTAGGAACGAAGATTGACCGGTAGATCGAGAGCTTTGCCTTCCGGCTCAGCTCTCTTTTCGTCACAACGGTGCGGTAAAGCGAATGCAATACCGCCCCCGCTGCTCCGATTCTCCGACCAATCTCACGTTCCACAGTACCCTCACTCGCGAACAAGACCCCGAGGTACTTGAACTCCTTCACTTGGGGTAAGGACTCATTCCCTACCCAGAGTAGGCAATCCATCGGTTTCCTGCTGAGAACCATGGCCTCAGATTTAGAGGTACTGATCCTCATCCCGACCGCTTCACACTTGGCTGCGAACCGATCCAGTGAGTGCTGGAGGTCACAGACTGATGATGCCAACAGGACCACATCATCTGCAAAAAGCAGCAATGAGATCCTCAGCACACCGAACTGCAAACCCACCTCCCCCTGACTACGCCTCGATATCCTGTCCGTGAATATCACGAACAGGATTGGTGACAGAGCGCAGCCCTGGCGACCCCCACCGGAAACGAGTCCGACTTGTTGCCGAGGACCCGAACACAGCTCTCGCTTTGGGCGTACAGAGGGATTGGATGGCCCTGAGAAGTGCCCCCTTCACCCCATACTCCCGCAGCACCCCCCGCAGTGTCTCCCGGGGGACCCGTCATACGCCTTCTCCAAGTCCACAAAACACATGTAGACTGGATAGGCATACTCCCAGGCCCCCTCCAGGATCCTTGCTAGAGTGAAGAGCTGGTCCGTTGTTCCACGGCCAGGACGGAATCCGCATTATTCCTCTTCGATCCGAGGTTCAACTATCGGCCGAACCCTCCTTTCCAGCACCTTGGAGTAGGCTTTACCAGGGAGGCTGAGTAGTGTGATACCCCTGTAATTGGCACACACTCTCTGGTCCCCCTTTTTGAACAGGGAAACCACTTCCCCGGTCTGCCACTCCTTAGGCACTGTCACCGACTTCCACGCAGTGTTGAAGAGACGTGTCATCCAAGACGGCCCCTCCACACCCAGAGCCTTCAGCATTTCTGGACAAAAGGCTGCTGTTCATTAAAGTGTTATAAGAGCTTAGAACATTATGATGGAAGTATATGATGGTCATTCTCATGCTCACTTGTGTCTCATACGTTGTTGCAGCAATGTTTGGCTTGATGCCATTTGTTAAACAGATTTGGTGCTAGATTTAACCATTTTTTACCACTTGAGAATTGATAAAAAATGATCAATAATCCCTCCAAAGTATGACATTAATACACCAAGACATTGAGGAACACCTTAGAAAAAGCCATGATGTGATTTGGGATCAAAAACTTTGGACATTTGGAGATTTCTGTAAGAATGGCATTTTCTGGCGATTTCATGGCGAGCACTTCTGTTCTGGAAACTGCTCAGAAATCCCCTTATTGTCAATCTACCTATAGGAAAACCATCCATCCTCTGAATGCTTTAGGTCTGTTGTTTGTGGTTGTAAAGTTTCATGAGGCTGTGATTATCACCCGAGGTCATTTTATACAGTGAGGTCAAATTTCAAAATGTTCTCACTACAATCAAATGGGGACTAACATCATCACACATGAATACAGTTGGGCTCATTGGATCCACAAGAGTCTGAGCTTTACAGTGATACCCAATTTATTTAATTCCAAGACTGTTTAAGGACCCCAGTATGCAGATATATTAAAATACACCATTTTAGAATAGGCAAAAATAACACATTTATACTGCATTAAAATTGCATGTTTTTTACCCAAACTGCATGTGATTATCACAGAGTGGGCATGTATCTAAAGAGGAGACTCGAGGGTACCCATAGAACCCATTTTCATTCACTTATCTTGAGGTCAGAGGTCAAGGGACCCCTTTGAAAATGACCATGTCAGTTTTTCCTTGCAAACATTTTGCGTAACTTTGGAGCGTTATTTAGCCTCCTTCCCGACAAGCTAGCATGCCATGGTTGGTACCAATTGATTCCTCAGATTTTCTAGTTTCATATGATATCTGTACCTTCACTCTAACTGAATAGCCTCTGAAAAACGGTAAAGTCGGTTGAGATCACGGTCTCAGAGGTTAAAAAATTGCTCTGATATCCTCAGAGGACAAAAATGTCTACCAAAACTACCAAAAGAATATTACATATTAATATTATTTTCCACTTTCAATGAGTTATATCTTTTAACCAGCTTCTGTCCTGATTATAACAGAATTTTAAGCCTTTAAATGCCAGTTTGTTTACATAATGCCACGTGTTTTTTTATGAATTTCTTTTTTTCGTTATTTTCGGTATACAACATGCTAGTTTGTTTGTTTTTTCAGTCTGGGATATGCCAAAAATTAGCATTTAACTAACATTGATTTTGATGATTTTTGTATTTTTTGTGCAGTCAGACTTTTAAAAAAAAAAAAAAAAAAGTGTTACTTGTTACCTTTGAGGACAAAAAATGTCCACTTCTTAAAACTGCTAAAACATTCTCTATATTAACATTATTTTCCACTTTTACTGAGTTGAATTTTTTACCAACATCAGTCCTGATCAGAACTACATCATATTTATTAATTTCCAGAATTTGAAATTCCTAAAAATCTAATTAATTTATGAATAGTAAATGCTAGGGTGATTTTTTTCAGTGTGGGATATGGCAATGATTAACAACAACATTTTTGTGTGTGTGTGTGTGTGTGTGTGTGTGACAAGAGAGGTGTACACGTTTATTATAAAACATACAATAACCAAAAAAAACATAGTGAGGTGATGAGGTGTGTGAATCAGTGTTATCAGTTTGTCAGCAGATGGATGAGTGGTTGTGTGGTGAATGAAGGGTGTAAAACCTGATCTAGTAACATAGAAAAAAATTATTCTGTCTGTTGCACAATAAAAAAAATTATTTCAACCATTTTCCTGAGTTGCAACTGTGCAACTCTGTTTCATAATCCAAACACAGATGGTAGCCAGAAATGACACATCTTATTGCTCAATTAGTACAATGTGAAGCACAATTTTAAAATGTATTGTATTATCATATGAGTTACATTTCTTTATATTGATGTTTCTTCCAATATCATACAAAAGGTGTTCATGTTTTGCTTGTGTTTTACAAAAAAGAGCAAGGACGTGCCGTTTCCAGCAACCTGGATTTGGAAATACAATCACAACTTGGTAAACTGATTAAAATTAGTTTTTATTTTGCAACAGATGTTCAGAAGAGTCTTTGTGGAGTCTTTAAAACAGCTCTAAGTGTTGCTGATGAAGGACTTTATCAGAAACTTGTCTGCTTAGCTCTGTGACTTGAGTTTAAAGGTAAGACATGAGAGGCACAAACTGTAGCTTCTGGGACTGTAACGTATACTTGAATATTCTCAAGCACATGTGAACATGCAGTTTTCTCTCTCTGCTGAGGAACACTGTCAACTTTTATTTATTGTGTGAGATGTTAAAGAGGTTCTGTCAAAGACAGTTGTTGAATACTAATATGACAAAATACCTGCAGTCTCATAGACATATAGATATAGATATTTGTTAATCTTAAAATGTGGACCGAAAACCACAAAAATATGTTTAACTTTTAATAAATGAAAGTGACCATTAACACTAACGTTAGCTACGTTTCTTTGTTAATATCGCAAAGTTAGCTAAGTTATTTCAAAATGAGTTAACTCAAAATCCTCAAACATTGATGAAATAAATAAACTTGTTTCCCTTCGAAAGGAAAAAAAAAACAAGAATTACCGCCTCACAGTTGCAGTTTACATCCATATCTGTCGAAAATGTCATCACTTCATCATTTTATCATAATAAACATCGTGTGAAATTGTCATAATTAGCATATCAATTCTTGAGTTATGGCCAAAAAATGTGTTTTGTGAGGTCACAGTGACCTTTGACCACCAAACTCTAATCAGGTCATAATTGAGTCCAAGTGGGCAACTAGTGTGCTGAGTTTAATTTCAAATCCAGTTTCCATCATTTTAAATCAAATTTAACTACATTATGATGACACTTAACCTTTACAAAACCAAGTCAGTCAGAAAGAAAGCATTCACATCATCAGTTCAGTGTTCACTGCATCCATTCAGATAAACCTCCTTTGTGGTAAAACAGAGGGAACGGTGACATCTGCTTGCAGAAAGCAGCTCCAGCAGGAACAACAGAACATGAACGATGGTGAGAACCACCACTTCAACACGGATTTCTGAGGGGAAAAAGCTCCACGGGGGACTATGTGTCTGTGTTCAGTCATGTAACGTGAAAACTAGCACACATAAAACTGTAATTTTCCTGTACATACATGATTAGTGAAAATAAAATCTAGAGTGTGCATTGTAAAACAGTTCTGTTTGTTTATTTTACATCAAACATTATATAAATATGAAGGTGCTAACTCTACACCAAAATCTAGACATAATCTGTTTGTGGTCAGGTGAGAAATTTAAGTGAAGCCTTGACTGAATTCAGATTTTATCTGATTCTTTCTGTTTGTTACAAGCAAATATTTATCTTTGATAATATGAGAAATGGCTGGTATTGGTTTTAATCATAGATGTATAAAGAGAACTGGCTACAGCGTCGGAGGCTCCCGTTCATTCTTATGAGAGTGTCACAGTGGAGCATGAAGCCAAAATGGATCGACTGCCGTGTGATAAAGTACCCCGATCATCCGGCGATCTTCCTCCATTGGGCCCATAGAGCAGGAGCAGTAGCGTTTCCTTTAACTCCTCCACCCAGCCCTCGCTCCTTTAACTCCTCCTCCCAGTCCTCGCTCCAGCCTCGGTCTGGGTCTCATTCACATGAACGGAGGAAGAGAAATAACTCTGGATTCAGCTATTAGTGCAATTTACAACTTTTAGGACCTAATGATTTAAATAAGGACTATTAGAGTGTTCATACTGGGAAGTTGATTCACCTAAAAAAAAAAAAGATCCGCTGAGTTACAGACGTCTCTTTCTCAATGTAAGTCTATGGGAAAAAGCCTTTTTGGGCCCAATGGCATCACGACGGACACGGAAGTTGTAGTACCGTCGTTTGGCCGCTACGAAAATGGGCATCAAAGCCCGGTGATCTTCCCTAGGGCTTGGTTTTAAAAGGGTAACTTTATTAACTTCCACTGTTATTTAGAAATATGTGGAAATAAACGGCAAAACTCCATTGTTACACAGGGTGGAGCTGCAACACAAAGCAAAGCAGAAAGATCTATTTAAATGTGTTGATATGTTGTCATAAACTGAACTATGAATGAATGAATGAAAGACTTTATTTCGAACATAAAATAAATAAAAACAGATACAAAATAATAACAAACAAAACAAGAGTAATAGTGTCCGAAAAGGAGTAGGTAGAAGAAAAACTTATATTTCCCTACCCCTTTCTCACTTCTCCTCCATTAACTCATATGTCATAGAATGATAATATAATATAATATAATATAAAATAAAAACTATCCCAGATTATTTACATCCCAAGTTGAATATATGAACAGCATCCCAAGTTTATTTACAACCCACAAATCCATTCGGAGTTAAAAAGTATATAACCAACTTTTAACACAACTCTACCTCAACCATATACCTCCCAAAAATATCTTTCTTGTAGAGCTTTTTAAATTGATTTATATTTGTGCTCCGCTTCAACCCATCACCTAACCCATTCCACAAATCCACCCCACAAACTGAAATACACATACTCTTCTTTTTTGTACGAACACAATGCTTTTTAAAATTAAATTTTCCTCTTAAATTATAACCCCCCTCCCTGTCACAAAACATTTTTTGAATATTGACCGGAAGTGAATTATGTCTTGCTTTAAACATAATTATTGCAGTTTTAAATTTGACCAAATCCATAAATTTCAATGCATGTGACTTTAAAAACAGTGTGTTGGTGTGTTCCCTATATCCCACATTATTTACTATCCTGATTGCTCTCTTTTGTAGTATGCATAATGGTTGTAAGTTGCTTTTATAAGTGTTACCCCAAACTTCCACACAATAATTCAGATATGGTGATACAAGTGAAGAATACAGAATGTGCAGTGATTTATGGTCCAGTATGTGTCTTGTTTTCCCTAAAACTGCTACGCAATTTGCCAGCTTTGTTCTTACATAATTTATCTGAGGTTTCTAGCAGATTTTGTGGTCCAGTATTACACCCAGAAATGTATTTACATATATTCTTTCAATATTCACATCATCTATTATCATTTGTACTGGTATGTCTATTTTTTGGTTTCCAAATAACATAAATTTAGTTTTGTCCAAATTGAATGATAATTTATTTCTGTCAAACCACCATTCCCCAGAACAAAAAATATTTGTGTCATCCGCAAATAAAACTAAATTCAGTGTCCTTGATACCCTACCTATGTCATTTATATACATAATAAACAGTTTTGGACCCAATACTGACCCCTGTGGGACCCCACAAGTAATACCTGAGCATGTTGATTTGTAGTCCCCTATTTTTCCTCGGTTTTATGGTCCTCCTTCTCTTTTCCACAATCACAGTCATGGATCACAAAAACTGGCAAATGGTCACTGATGTCATTCATCAGCAGCCCGCTCACTAAGCTACTTTCCATGTAATTTGTAAATATATTGTCGATTAGAGTGGCACAGTGCGCTGTTATTCTGCTTGGTTTGGTGATCAGTGGATATAAACTCATACTATACATTATGTTAATAAATTCATCGGTCATTTTGTGTTTGTTAGGATTTAGCAGGTCTATATTGAAGTACCCACAAATGAATGTAACCTTCTGATTGGTTTTGGAAAATATTCTCTCCATACTGTCTTTAAAAGTTTCAATGCAGGCTCCTGGTGCTCTGTATACACAACTGACAATTACATTTCTTTGGTTTTCCATGCAGATCTCTACAGTGATGCATTCCATCACATCATCAATAGTGGTTAACATGTTTTCTAAAATCTTATATTTCAGACTATTTTTCACATACAGGGCCACACCCCCTCCTTTTTTGCTCTTCCTGTTCATGTAATTGAGTTCATATCCTATCAACTCGAAATCTGCTTCCTTCTCAGAATTGAGCCAGGTTTCAGATATTGCAATGACATTGAATGGTTTTATGAATTGACCTAATAATTGACATTCCTTGAGCTGACTTCACATTGCTGTTATACTGTTCATCGGTGTAGTAGCAACATGTGTTGTTTAGATGGTTAAAATTATTGTCAGGATCAATATCTTCCAGTTCCAATTCATGCATATTGTGTTCAGATAGTGTTCAGTGAATGTTATGTAATTCCACAAGAACCCATTTTCCACAGACAGGTATGATTACCTTGTTGTGTTGTTCTGATGTCACTGGTATTTGTCCAATTCTTCAATTTCTCTGATAACCAGCACTCTGGCCTCCTCTGGTGACCCGTTCAGTTTGATGATCACCTTACAGTTTGCAGTCCACGTTGATTGAATTTTCCTCTGCTTTCTTAGAAAACGTGCCTTTCTATCAATGTCTGCATTTTTCTTTGTAAGATGTTCATTCACATAAACGTCGGACCCCTTCAGCTTCCTTCCTTGTCTAAGCAGCATATTTTTGTGCTTACTGTTGGTAAACCGGATTATTATGGCCGGTTTGTCGCTCTTGTTCCTCTAGGGGAGAGGGTGGCATGACTCGATGTCGGTGTTGTTGATGGAGATGCCTTTGTTGTTGAAGAAGGCCGTCATCTGTTGTTCGAGGGACTCCTGGTCGGGCTCCGTGAACCTCCCACCGTCCGCTGGTGTCACCGCCCGGGCGTATGACCGTGGCCTTTTCTCCAACCCGCTAACGATCACATCGTTTATGCGGGAGTACTGCTCCAGGTCCGCCACCCGGCACTCTAAGAGGGTTATCCTCTTGTCTTTCTCGGCATGTTGTCTCTTCAGCTCCTTAATTTCCCCCATCAAGTCCATTATTAGTTTTTGCTGTTTAGACACAGTTGCAATTTCTCCAGACATAAAGTTCAGCGCTTTCTTTATCTCTTCGATCTCCTCGTCCGAGATTGCACTGCTTTGTTTGGTTGTCTTTGGTGGCATGTTGTTGTTTTGTTTGTTGCTAATAGTTTGCTATGTTAGTTCTTTTCACTTGGCCTTGGTCCAAAAGAAAAGTTCCTCTGTTGCCCAGCGTATGCAGAGGCATTTTGGGTTCAGAATACATGAATGAATAAAAAAAAAAAAAAAAAAGACAAAATAAGATCCAGGTCCAGGTGGTGAACCTCTGTGGATCATCAGGACACGGCTGATCCTGTCAACACATCCACTTTTCTGATCATTCACTCTGACAAAGATTACCACCACTCCCATCTGATGAGAGAAGAAGAGAACAGAAGTCATGAATCAGTGTTTACAGAGACTCCCTTCATCAGCTGTCAGTCACTGATGCAGCACACAGTTCATTTATAAAACTATCATTGGCCAGAACCAACCTCCATATCTCTGCTCATTACTCAATATCTCCAATAGTAACCACAATTTATCTTCTAGCTAATTCATTAGTATGCACCTCCTCTGGTCGTCACTCATTCTAGTTTGCTGCTCCTAGTTACTGGAACGAGCTACAAAGGACACTGAAACTCCACACCCTCATCCCGTTACCCTCCTTTAATAGCTCTTTGGGCAGACCACATCATGGTTACTAAATGTAACGATGGTTCTATGAAATAAGAGCCAGTGATTTGAGGCTTCAGTCAGACTGATCTCAGAGCTGTGACAGAGATGAACTGATCATTGAGAGAACAAAGACTTTCTGATCAGATTTGATGGTGCGACAGATTGATGGATGAGGACCACTGTCTCATTACATGTTGTGATGCTGTCAGCTGTAATCCAGCTTTATTTCCTGGAGACATGAACACAACAACAACATCTTCTTCTTCACATCAACTCTAACACATGACCACAACAAGCTTCTGGCTGATTTGATTGGCTGACTGTTCTCTCTCTCTCTCTGTCATCGTTCTCCTCTCACAGCTTAACTGAGGGAACACATCACAATAATACTGCTGAAACCAGCATGGACCAACTCCAACTGTCTACTTACTCCAGAGTCTCCAGTCTACAGTGTGGACTCTTCACAAGATCAGACAGCAGCTTCACATCTGAATCCTGCAGGTTGTTTCCTTTCAGCTGCAGCACTCTCAGATGGGAGGGGTTGGACTTCAGAGCTGAGGCCAGAGAAGCACAGCTGATCTCTGACAACCTGCAGCCCCACAATCTGAATAAAGAATAAATGATGAAGATAAAAATCACTTAATAATCCAATCAGATGTGTTCAGGTTTTAAATGTGTAGCTCAACATTACTATGTCCTAATCAATGATCTTTTCCTTAAAATGAGTAGAGTGACTTTGTCATTGTGTTATTGTGGATCATCATAATGTCAGTCTTCTACAGACATCATCCAAATGTCACCACGACATTCATACACCTATTCGTGTCAACACACATCAATAACATGCTGCTGATCTCTGTCTTCATCTATGTCTGTGTTCTGAAGGATCAATATCAGTGATCAGACATTATTTGTGGAATATGTTGAAATTAGCAGAAACCAGAGAAATATTTCTACTCCATTAACTAAACTTGATCAATTTAAAACAAATATTAGTTCAGAGGATCTTCTGTATCAACTTTATGGATGTAAGTTATGTTTGCAGATAAATTAGGTTCAATTGCTAGTTAAAGATATAAGATCTATAACAGTAACAGAGACAGTGAACTGACCTCAGAGTTTCCAGTCTACATTGTGGACTCTCCAGAAAACCACACAGCACCTTCACTCCTGAATCCTGCAGCTTGTTGTGACTCAGCTTCAGCTCTCTCAGATGGGAGGGGTTGGACTTCAGAGCTGAGACCAGAGAATCACAGCTGATCTCTGACAACCAGCAGCCACTCAATCTGAATAAAGAATAAATGATGTAAGTTTAGAAGACAACGTTCCTGCTTGAAATCATTCAATGTTTAATAATCTGTTTGAGCTGAAGAAGGTTTAGAATGTAGAAGTTTAGAAAATGTAAACTCCAAACACCTGAAGCCAACATGTTGCAGGTTAAAGTCTGTAAAGTACAAAAAGTGAAACAGAGCTCTCATTAATATTAATGACAACGTGCTGCTACTTCAATAAAGACATAGTGACTTCACCTCTTAAACTCTGACAGCTCCACCAGTAGATCCATCTATACAAACTCATGTTGTGCCGCCAAACACAAATAAAAACCCACAGAAATTGATTCAAGATTCAACTAAAGATCTCAAAATTTCCAAAGATGCCAAATATGTCAGGATGGATTTTGGAGAAATGTCATCAAAAGTCATCTACAATATATATTTTAGGAACCGTTTTTGTGTCAAAATATTGATTTTTCAGTAAGTAGCCACGTAATAAACGGGATAATGTACAGCGAGCGGGTCATTGTTGTGAAATAATCCCCTTCAGGGCGATGAGAGACCACTTCGCTCCACGTCGGGGTGCAGCATCGCCCGGTCGGAGATTCTTTCACAACAATGACCGGATCGCTGTACATTATCCCTTACTTATTTTTATTATCATTTCTTTGAAAAAAGAGACATGATGAAAGTCAAGTGTTGTGATATATTAAGGTTTTAAATGTGTAGCTCAACATTGCTCTGCCACAGTCAATGGACTCAACCACTGAAGAAGAACATATACTTTAGCATTAAGATACTCAGTGTGGATCAATATAATATCAGCCTTATGTCTGCAGTTTAGAGTCACCAGAACTTTCACATCATATTAATCTCAGTACAGAAGAACAAAATGGTGTTTGACCTCAGAATCTCCAGTCTACAGTGTGGACTCTCCAGAAAACCACACAGCGGCTTCACTCCTGGATCCTTCAGGAAGTTGTCATTCAGCTGCAGCTCTCTCAGATGGGAGGGGTTGGACTTCAGAGCTGAGGCCAGAGAAGCACAGCTGATCTCTGACAAACTGCAGCTCCCCAATCTGAATAAAGAATAAATGATGAAGATAAAAATCACTTTATAATCCAATCAGATGTGTTCAGGTTTTAAATGTGTAGCTCAACATTACTATGTCCTAATCAATGATCTTTTCCCTAAAATGAGTAGAGTGACTTTGTCATTGTGTTATTGTGGATCATCAT
>CAKAOH010004538.1:0-17818 GCA_916701665.1 Sebastiscus tertius
ACAATATTATCACTCAAAATATACAAAAAAGTACACAGGAAGAGTGTTATGAAGAGTTGTGACACATTAACTGACATATGACCTCCAATCAGGGATCAGCAGAAGGAAAAAAAACACAATCATTAGCATCAATAGTCTACTCACAGAAGACTTATTAGGCAGAATAGAAATATTAATGAGCATTTTAACTTGTTTAATTAATATGTCAAAGATGCTAATTGTTACTCCCAATTCTGTTGCTTCTGTTATTTTAATCATTTTCTTCTGCGCAAAACTATATTAAATCTCTAAGTATAATTATTATGAAATGTAGAAAGGTCACTGTAAAGTCACTGTTGAATACTGCAGATATTACAGCTCTTTATAAATTCACCACATCAATATTTCAATGTGATTATGCTTTCCATGTTTGAAGTATTTTATGAAGGAAACAGAGAATGTCAATTGAAGGTTAAGACATAGACGCATTTATATATTAATAGGAAATTTGTATTCAGAGTGGTGTAGTAATGAAGTACATTTACTCAAGTGTTGTAGTTTGCAGTGTAGTTTAGAGGTATTTCACTTCAGTATTTCCATGTTCTACCGATACTGTGCTTTGTACTCCGACACAGCATCTATCTGAAAAATGGAGTTACCGGTTCGTAGATTCAGATCACAAATTCAACATGAAAGAAGTTATTGCTGCTGTCAAGTAACCACCAAACCTCATGTGTTTAAATTGTCAATACTGAGGATGACTCAGCAAAATCCCAGAACCAAATTGATAAAGTGACCTTTTTTCTTTTTTTTTTTTACTCTTCTCTGATTTTTAATCTTTCTTGGGAAATACTGCAGTTTTACCATGGGTGGATTACTGAATGGGTCTACTGGGCACAGGCCCAGGGGCCCCCTGACCTCCACCTACAAATGTCACTCAAAGAGACACGTACCAACCACAAAGATATGAAAAAGGACTACAAAGAGACACATAATGACACAAAATTACCACATGGAGACACAAAACGACTACAAAGAGACACAAAATGACCATAAAGAGACAAAAAACTATATAATAAAACACAAAATGACTACAAAGAGACACAAACAACTACAAAGAGACACAAAACGACACAAAATGACCACAAAGAAATACAAAATGACTAAGAGACACAAAACAATATAATGAAACACAAAATTACTATAAAGCACAAAACAACTACAAATAGACACAAGATGACTCCAAAGACACAAAACAACCACAAAGACACAAAATAACTACAAAGAGACACAAAATGACTAGAAAGAGACTCAAAATGACCACAAAGAAACACAATGTTACCACAGACACAAAATTACCACAAAGAGACACAAAATTACCAATGAAAGACACAAAACGACTTTTCAAAGAGACACAAAACGAAATGACCACAAAGAGACACAAACAACTACAAAGAGACACAAAACGAAATGATCACAAAGAGACACAAACAACTACAAAGAGACACAAAACGAAATGATCACAAAGAGACACAAACAACTACAAAGAGACACAAAACGACTACAAAGAGACACACAACTACAAAGAGGCGCAAAACGACTACAAAGAGACACACAACGACTACAAAGAGACACAAAACAACTACAAAGAGACACACAACGACTACAAAGAGACACAAAACAACTACAAAGAGACACACAACAACTACAAAGAGACACAAAACAACTACAAACAATACAAAATCACCAAAAAGAGAGACAAAACAACTACAAAGAGACACACTGTCTGTGGGCCCAGGGGCCAGTTGTCTCATCATCCGCCCATAATTTTATTCTTTCAGGCCTCTAAATAGAATATAGAAACAATCAGAGGAGAAAATTGCTCTTTGTTTTCACTGCTTACGACTTACAGACATGAAACCTGTGACTAGAGGTGACCAGGAGAAGTTGCTGAGAGTTTTCTTGTAAATAAATAAAGTTTACAGTCAGTGTTTCTCATAAAATGCATCGTGTGCATCCTAGAGCTCTAACACACAAGTGTGTTTCCTAACACGTGCAACATTTGCAAAACCGATTTGTTTTTCAGCAGCAAACAGCAGACGGATACAGTTAGAGACTAGGTGGTGAACGCAGCGGAGCATTTAGCAGCTAAAGAGCCACATATTTCCCTCATTAGTTGGTGGAGACCAAAAACAGAGCTAAAAGAGAGAGAATATTTTAATATCACTTCAAATAAACTTCAAAAAATAATCTTTTTTTGTATTTTCTCTCCTGTTAGCCCTAAAACAAAGAAAACAATGGGACACATAAGTGACCAGCTTAGTAGCCAAATAAGAGAAATAAGAAATAAAGTATTAAATTTGGTCTAATATTTGTGTTATCAATACGAGGGGGGAATATTCCGGTAGTTTGAGCTCCGGCTTTATTCAACTACTTCCTGGTAACATCGAGCCATACAGGTCCAGTCCAACAGATGGCGACAACGCATTATAGCTTCTTCTTTTTTGTATGCACTATTGCAAATATGTACTGCTGTAACTACCACAGACACATTAGGTATTTAAGCATTAAGTCAAGACAATATTTACATTATTTTTATGAAAGACAAAAACTGCTCATGAAAAAAAGATATCAAATCTGTACAGTAAATTATAAGAACATGTGGGGTTATAGCAGGAATAGTATGGTTATTAAACTATATACATCAATTATAAAATCAACTGTACAGGTAGATAAACCTGTTATATGGTACAGAGTATAAATAAATAAAGTAGAACTGTATAAATGGAGGCTGAGAGCTGCAGCTCGGTGCTCTCTGTTGTGTCGCTGCTCGTCTCCTCAGCTGAGTCTGTCCTGTGGCTGCCATACTCTCTGTGTGCTGGTTATGTAATCTGAAGGAGGGAGGAGGAGGAGGAGGAGAAGGGTCTGAAGACACACACACACACACACACACACTCCTCTCTCTTAACACCAGCTTCTTCCTGCTCTTCCTCCTCCTCTCCACACCATCTTCTACAACACATCTCTGCATCAGTCCTCCTGCAGGCTATGAATCTCAAACCAGTGGGAATATTAGATATTAGCTATTTATAAACTCGTGAGATGCATGAGATAAATAAATGTCTCCAGTCTACACACACACACACCTTCGTATTTCCGATCAATAGCTGCCTCTGTCAGGAGCACAGAGCTGGAATTGGAGTGTGTGTATAAGCTCATTTTCCATTGCTTTGCATTGATGTTATCACTGATGGTTGTTGTCTGTTCTTGTTTACAAGTGAGTGTACACAGACCCAACACTGCATATTTCATTTTGTATATTTCATTTGTATGTTTATGTATATCTTTTATTTTCTCTGTATTTTATTAATGGCATTCCTGAATTATTTTACATAGTTAATTTCCTTATTATTGTTTGACTTTTACATTTATTATTTTATTTAATTACTTATTTTTTATTGTAAATACCAATTTTCTTTTCTTCTTCAGTCTATATTTTATTCTGAATACTTGTAATTTTATATTTTTTACTTTATTTTGAGTCCTGAATTATTTAAAATATTTGAATTATTTTCTATTATTATTATTATTATTATTATTATTATTTAATTTAAATGTTTAAGTATTCTACTATACATATAATAAATTCTATTTATATTACAGACATTTTTTATACGTATTTTCTGTACTGCATTATATATTTGCTTTTTGTATTTTTATTTCTAATCATTTTTTATTTGAATTACTATTACAAATAGTCCTAACTAACGGATGTAGCCAGCCTTCTAAATAAATAATAATAATGGCTAATTCTTCTGTTTTAGCTCCTTCCTGCAGTTGACTGTCTTGTTTACCAACTTGCAGCGTCTCCTCCGTGCGCAGCAGCGACTTTACGCGGCTCTAGCATTACTCCTCTGATATTCCTCTGATATTCCTATGTGGAATGTGGTGTAGGCTATTTGCAGTGCTTCTTTCTGTTCACAGGATCACCGTGTTTGTTGTTCCCCGGCTCAGATGAAGCTGCACTGAAGCAGCCGGCCGGGTTCCCGTTCAGACAATATTGACTCAGATCATCAGATCAGAAACAGAACTAGTCTCCTCCGGTCTGTGTGGAGACATGGCTCTGAGGAAATCTCTGTAGGAACCGGAGACGGTACCGATGATGCTCACTAAGAAAAGAATCATCTGTTCATTCACTCACCGAATCTCCGGTCAGCAGCAGCTGGGAAGCAGCTCAGGGAGGCGAGGAAGAGGAGGAGGATGAGGGAGGAAACAGGCAAAGGATCCATGTCTCTTCTGGCGCTTCTACTCTCTCAGGTGTTAAAAGGCCATTTCTTCCGGCGAGGTTTGGTTTGTCTTCCTTCCCACTCAGAGTGTCACCTCCGCGGCTGGAGGAGCAGAGGAGAGCCGGAGAGCCGGGGCTCACACCGCGGATGGATGGAGGAGGAGAGGAGACTGGAGGAGAGGAGACTGGAGAGGATGCAGGAGAGGATAGAGGATGCAGGGCGTTTCTGCTGCTGCTGCTGCGCTCGAGCTCTCACAGCGTCAAGCTCGGGTCAAGACACGTGCAGTTAGACGCGGTGTTTCCGGTGGGCATCTTTTCAAAATAAAGGTCTAACAAATGCAGTGAGCTGTCTATTTCATGGAGCAACAATCACAAACAGAGCATCAGTAAACTAAATAAAGACAAAACACAAATCAGACAGACACCAATGTTTTTATAATCATTTGTATGTTCTGTCCTTGTTTTTGTGTCTTATTTTCCCAAAAAATGTTCTTTTCATGTGGTTGTTTTTTGTCAAAAACATTATTGACAACCACATCATACAGGCAATGCTTCAAATTAAATTAAATACTTAAAGAAGATTTCTATTTCTATTTAATTCAGTTTATGTGATTCAATATTTGTGATCTTCCCCATTGTGTCTGGTAGTGTTTGTTACAAATATTTGTGATAATACAAAGGAAATAAGTAATAAATGACATTGCATGTTTATGAATTTACCCATCCATAAACATGCATGTGCAAACATTTTTCCGTGATAGGCTACTATGTGTTATTTTTTTTTTATATTTTTCACAGAAAGAGTTATCTCTCATACCATGTATTTTATCTATATACCACACCCATCCTTTTAAACTTTTACTTTGAAGGTCATATCAGTCAATATCCGGATTTATTTATTTTAGTGTGACTTGACGGATTCACGGACCTCTCCGCTCTGATTCAGCACTACTGCTGCCTTCAGGTGCTGTCGGAACACTGGAGGTTCAGAGCGAGTTGAAGGCAGGTGAGTGATTGATGATGAAAAATCAGAGCTGCTGTCTGAGGAAAGGCTGTTAAGGTTTGGAATAAAAATGCCCTGAAATGGCCAGCCAATTAAACTGTTGTCAGGCTATTATATAGGCGTTATCAGTCGCTATAAGCCCCATAGATGTCAATAGGTCAATAGGAGCCTACTGCACCCACTAGTAGGTTTTATCATCTATTCATGGTAGATCATTGAAAGAAGGTATAAAAGAACATGACAGCTACCTCTAGCGACCATAGTAATTATGGCAGGAGCAGAAGCCTTAACTAAGTGGGGTTTTTTTGCCTAAACCTGAAGAAGTTGTAGTTTTGCTGCTAAACCAAAAGAAACCTTTTTGTTTGTGTTCAAAACGTAACATTTCATTCATTTTTACATGTTAGAATGTGTTGCTTTTAAGTTTCACTTTCACAACATGATAGGCCTAGTAGGCCCCTAATCACCCACATCTATGGTGCTCATAGCGACTGATAACGCCTATTTAATGCCCGGATGACAGTCGAATTGGATGCAGCAGCATTCAAATGTGTATCTATTGACTGAATATATATTCATGAATAATTATTATTAATCAAGAAGACTCTTCTAAAACCAGTTAATATCAGAAAATGGTATGGTATGATATAGTATAATTACTGGAAGTAGTAGTAGTAGTAGTAGGCTACACTGTAAGCCTTTGCTGTAATTTAAAAAAAAAAAAAAAGAAGCATTTTCTATATCAAAGAATGACTTTAAAAGAGTTTACTTAACATCATACAATAAAATTGAGCATTGTGTGAGCTGTTTCACTTAATTGTTGTGTTATTTACAAATGAAAAGTGTGAGATCAGTGACTAACCATTGTGTCCAACCCTTAGTAGTGTCCTCATGGGTCAAATCCACCAGAACCTGATGAGAAAAGGCAACAGAGTTCTCTTCACTGGCAGAAATAAAGACTGAATTAAATGCTGGCATAAATTTAATATATTAAATGACAATATCCTTTCATGTCCAGACTAGATATTTCTGAAAATTAAATATTATTTTAAGTTTCTAAATGCACTGACTTGACTGATCATCAAAACTATATAGAATCTACATGCCCAGTGAAAGTCCATACCTTTCCCAGAAGACCTTTGGGTTTGGAGAGCAGACCTCCACCATTCTTCACTGCGACATCCAGAGTCTGCCTGTGGAGCTCCACGAGGGAAACACTGAACTCAAACCTGAGCAGGCAGAGACAGGAAGAGCACACGGTACATTAAAGTCTGACATTGATGCTGCTGTGGAGGCAGCTGATGGTGTGCAGCACTGAGTTCAAACACTTAAGTGTATCGTATCGTATCGTACATATGTCCAAAAAAAGTCTGAAAAATGTCTGAAAAAAATCTGAAAAATGTATGGAAAATATGCTGACGTAAGGCTGAAAAATGTTTGAGGAATGATCGAAAACTGTCAGAAATATGTCTGAAAGAAAGTCTAAAACATGTTCGAAAAATGTCGGGATAAGGCTGAAAAAAGGCCGAAGAAAGGCTGGAGTAAGGCCGCAAAAAGGCATAAAAATATCCCAAAAATTTCTGAAAAAAGCCAAAGCCATAAGAAATGTCTGACATATGTCTGAAAAATTGTCAGAAAAATGTCCAAATAAAGGCTGTAGAAAGGCCAAAGAAAGATAGAAATAAGGCAGAAGAAAAGTCCGTCACATGTCTGAAAAAAAATCTGAAATTCTTTTGAAACAAAGGCAGAAAAATTAACCTGATCCCTAGAGCGGTGCCGCCGCCATTGGCAGGGGAACTCCAAATCCAGATTTCGTCTAGGGCACAAAAAGGGTTAGAGCAGGCCCTGACAACAGTTTTAGTCAATAATCAGCAACTAACACAGCTGTGTTTGACAACAAAGTTCTTGGACATAAAAAGGCGGACATGCAATTAATAAAGGATAGAATCCAATGCCAGATGCACACACATTTCCACATATATTTACAAACAAATATAAATAAATCCCAATGTGGTCTGAAAAAAATACGATCATTTCAATGAATAGATTCCATTTACTCTGTATACATGTTTTGCTATATTCAGTCTGTGTTTGAAACTGAAAGAGACAATAGTCTGAGGAGAGGTTGTGAACTGATGCAGTCCCTGTCACATGTTGTATCATTACAGCATTACAGTAAAGAAAGACCTCAAAGGAAAGCCGTGGTGTCATGGTGATTTTGTGGTTTGTCCACTACAAATTTGGTGCCGTGACCCAGATCAAGAGATCAGCTGCTGCAGATTGCCAGGGAGCTTCTGTACGTTACCTTGACATCTCAGGTGCACAATAACTGGGGAAAATTAACTCTGCACAGTATGTCCTTTGTGAACAGTGATGACCGCATATGTATCTCCTTCAAGATTTGTTAGTGTGCCACTGTCAGATGAACTTGTGTCAAATAGTGATGTTAACTCTGTGAATGTGACTCCTGCTCGCACTGAGAGTAATGTTTTGAATAGACGAGGGGAATGCCTGGGGTGGGACGGGGAGCTCAGTTGGCTAGTTTGATAGGACAGAGTGTCAGAGCCTCCCCTTTTCAGCCTCCACCAGATGGCCATAGTTGGCCAGGTCAGAACCTCACAGGTGGTGAACCACTAAATCAGTTGCAAAGTATTGCAGATTTGATCAAGCAGCTAGGAAGTCAGATAGGGAGTTAGATCTCAGCTAGTTTGTCGCAAACAGGCCAGGCCAGCGCTAACGTCAATTCAAACACTCCCCCAGACACAGCTCAAAACCTTGACTGGTCAAAGATGAACCTAATCTTAAAATCTGACACTAAAGAGCCACCTCACTTCAGAGGTGACATTCCGATAGATGCACTATAAGTGAGTGGCAAGAAATTATGCAAACGTACCTGACAAGGAAGGGCTGTAGTTTGTCTGAGCAAGGCCATGAAATTATGGACAGATTAATGGGGCGAGCGAGAGATGCAGTTAGAATTTGCATTCGCAACAACCAGCTCATGAACATTAGCAGAGATCCTGAGGTTATCTTCTCTATCCTCAGAGAGCACTTTGGAGAAGCGATCTCATCAACCACCCCATTACAGGACTTCTATGAAACCACACCAAAGCATTCAGAGAGTGGTTTAGATTACTGGATCAGACTCAATAAAGCTATTGACCTTGCTGATAAGTGCCTGGAAAGACAAGGGAAAAGAGTGGAGGATCCAGGTTATGAAGCGACCATGATGTTTGTTAAACATTATCCTGATTCCAGCCTATACACAACCCTTAGAGGTAGACCTCTTGAGAAATGGACCATTGGAGAGGTTCAGAAATTGATTGACAGTCACCACAGAGACAGACAAACAGCTATTAGTGCTAATCAATCTACTAACATTGAGCCTGCCTCTTTGACTAAAATGATCTCCCTTATGGAAAAGATTCTTGCCATGCAGGAGTAAAGTCAAAATCAAACCCAAGCTAAAGTGCCAGTGGGTGAGCCCACTACAACCCTAAGCTCATGTAGGGATCTGTAGAGACCATTCAACCAAGGCCCACTGCTTCAGAGAAGGCCTATGCTTCAAGTGTTATAGAACGGGACACAGAGGCTTCGAATGTCCATGATGGAAACAAGTGAATAAAACAAATGTAGTCACATCCCATATATCAGACCCAGCTTTAAACTAAAGGGCCCACACTTAAAGTGGAATAGTGTGGGCGCAGAACATGAAACAGCCCCAAAGAGTCTTGCTGATGTAAACACTGAAAATGAGGCTTATTCAAAGCAGCAAGCGATCTACCATAGAGGAACCGCACACAAGCAGCGCCCCCTGACAGTCTAGTGCAAGAGACTGTTTAACAGAAAATAGATGATGAGGATGATCTTTTCTATGCCCCAGCAGTAGTTGAAGGAAAGGTAGAACTCTTAGCTCTTGTGGATAATGGATGATGTTGGAAAATGTTGGTCTCTGTCATCATCTACCAGGGCAGGTGGATGATATGATAGTGGGATCAAATGTGATGAGACATGTAATGAGGCAAGTGAAAAAGAGTGACTGGTTTTGGGATAAGGTTTCCCAGCCAGCCAGAGAAGACTCCCATGAACCCCTACTAAACCTGCTATTCAATGTGGATCACTGGCTTGGCAATAGGATACCAAAAAGGGTGGGGACTGTTTTGCTTAAGCAGTGTGTAATCCTGGAGCCACGGCACAGGCATTTATTTTAGAGAAAGTTTAAAGAGGAAGTGCCAGTGTCTGTTGGAAGCACCGTTATGATTGAACCCAGTGAATCTCGGTCTGCACCAAGAAACGTATTGGTAGCATGCACTGTCTGTCCCTTGTGGGGGGATAAATGGATCCCCATGAAGGTAATCAATCCCCTTGATTTCCCATTGTCCTCCACCGTAACACTTAGCTGGCTCAGTTGCCCTTGAAGAATTACAGCTTGACATTGCCAGCAAAGGGTGTCCTGGCAAGGCAAAGGCAGCTGTGCAGAATGTTTCCCAGGCTGAAACTCCTTGCTCAGAGTGTCAGGAGAACACAAGGAGACTACATGCTAAAACTGCAGGAACTAGGTTTAGCAGAGATAAATATACAGTCCTGTGGAGTGTCTGATTTCTGGAAAGCAAAACTCGTTGACTTGATTTCTCAATATAAGGGAATTTTCTCCCATGGCAAGCTTGATTGTGGAGAAGCAAAGTAAATTGTGCACAGAATTCGACTGAAGGATGAGCGACCCTTCCGACTGCCATGTAGAAGGGTCCCACCGTCTGACTACCAGAAACTGAAGCAAACTTTGGATGTAATGGAGGAAAAGGGCATTATCCGGAAATCCAAGTGAATGGGCCTCTCCGTTGGTGTTGGATTGGAAACCGTCGGGAGAGCTGCGAATATGTTCTGATTTCAGATGGTTAAACCAGAGGACAGTGAAGGATGCATACCCATTGCCACAGCAGGCTGATACCCTTGCTTTGTTGGGTGTGAATTGCTTCTTCAGCACTATGGATTTAACGACAGGTTTTTACAACATCAAAATACATGCAGATGACAATGCATTGCAAATATACAGCGTGCTCGACCCCTGCTGGGCTGTATGACTATAACCGAATGGCTAAGGGGCTATGCAATAGTCCAGTAACATTTGCCAGAATGATGACATCAATCTTTGGAGATCAAAATTATCTCCCCCTTCTCTGTTATCTGGATTATCTCCTTGTGTTTGGAAAAACTGAGCAGGAGGCACTGGAGCGCTTGGAGATGGTCTTTTCCTGCCTCAGGGAATATAACCTGAAGTTGGCACAGAAAAAGTGCTATTTCCTCAGAGAGTCAGTCAAGTTAGGTCACAATGTAACTGCTGAAGGCATTGCAACTGATCCAGCAAGTGTCTGCAATTAACCAGGTGACGGCAGCGTCCTTGATGGAGGATGATGGGAAAACCCCTTCACCAACCAAGATAAGATCCTTTCTTGGCATGGCCAACTACTACTCACATTTTATCGAAGGGCTGTCAGCATGGCAAAGCCACTGTTCGGGCTGACTGCAGGACAGAAAACCAAGAGGACAATTTCTTTCATACATATTCCAAGACCCTTGTTCTGAGTGAACAATTGATTTTTCCAAAATCAGGCAAGAAAAAAGTTTCATGCTCTAATAAAAGTCAGCTCCAATCAAAGTTTAATCCTGATGTCTCATGATGCAACTGATCTGCTTTCCAGTAAAAGAACAATTTCTCAAACCACAGGGCCACTTTACTGGCCAATTTGGGATTTTAAAAAGCTTCTAAATGCTTGGAGCAAAAGAGAGCTTAACCACTTTAGGCGACCCCTGCATGCTGATCTGATGGCGCCACGACGAAGCACTTAGAGAACATCATCTGCAAGTTGTCCTCCTACCCGCAGAGCCGTCTTCATCATGAGGGTGCAGCTCGGTCCGGAGTTCCTCAGGGGGAAGCGCTGGTTCAGCGTCATGTCCTCCGTCTCCCGCAGGCGACTCAGGGGCAGCATTAACGACCTCAACGAACACTTGTGTTTCTCGTCCTTAACCTAAAAGACACATGGAGGAATTAAAACATCAACTGATGGGATAATATCAGTCACAACTCACACAGATACCAGGTTTAACTGCTTCTAAGCATGAGGCTGGAACAGCAATGAAACAATCAGCCAACAAAAGACTAAAGACGCCTCCGTACCTCAACCTTTGGGGTTGTCGATAAGTAAGGTGAAGGCTTCCTCCCACACAGGTTCATTGGTCTTATATCTGGTCTGGAAGAGGACACAACAGAGAGGAGATAGAGGGAAGGGAAAATAGGGGAACACATTGAGGCATGGCCACAGACTCGGCCAACTGCAAAACTGTGAATTTCTATGTAATTGAAGTTAAAGTAAGTCTTGTGAATGGCAGTGTCCTCTAAAAAACACCAAAACCTATGCAGATCCAGCAATTTGCAAAATTCAAGTTAATAATTAATTGAACTAGATGAGTGACAGTTTGCAGCTACAGTAGAAATTTGCCAGCTTTAGGATGGTAGTTGCCACTATTTTACAACAAATAAACCACATTTTTGCAGTCTTCAAAACATCAACAGACTGTTTCTTAGCAGCCAATATAATTTTCACTAAATGCTGGCTCACACTAAAAGATTTATCAAATATTAACAGATGTTGAAAATATGAGAGAGCACACATAACGACATGTTACGTTAAATTTAACAGTTTTGTTCCTGTAGTGTGTGGTGAGCGACGATTTTTTATTGTTGAATACAGTGTCACCAAAATTCCCAAACTAGTCACGTTTCAAATGACAATGCCCTCTGTGCACAAAGCAGCTCCATAAAGTAATGATTTTCCCAGTTTGGTATGGAAGAACTTGACTGGTCTGCAGTCTACAAGTGGTATCGGTGCATCCCTAATTAGGTCACAACTAGAGTCCAACCAAAACTGAATTAAGTACAAAAACATCCAATAAGGATATAATACAGTACTGATTGCAAACAAAATTTACATAAACACATGAGTGTTTTTGCTGATCATCTCTCTTAAAGGGACTGTTTGTAACTTTCTAAGCGTATAAATGTACCGGGACACATGCGCATGTGGCCGGCGTCCCCACTCCTCTGCCTGCTCGCCTTCACTCAGACAGCGCACGCATTCTCGCTTACTCGCTCCACCTCTAGACGTGAACGCGCGCTCACTCCACACTGCAGAAGAGTTAGTTTAGCTCTGAGAATATCTAGTGAATGTTCAGCGGATGTTTGTGCAGAAATAAATGCTGCAGCTCCTCCAGACCAACAGAGGTTTCCCGTGTCTTGTGAAGTGACGGGGCTCTGCAGCGAGTTACTTTATCGTCTCGTTACCGACCGGGTGCTGGTGTCTCCCTGTTCACTCCGGCTGCGGGCGGAGGGAGACGAGTTTCTCGCTGAAGAGCCCCGCTGCCTCAGCCTGCGCTGAGGCAGGAAAAGCCAACACTAGGATCAGCATTGATTCATGGAGAGACCTTCGTCTGGTCAGCTAACATTACTGCCAAGCAGCTGAAATATAGAGTGATATTGTGCTTTTAGCTGACGTGTGTCTCCTCACTGTTTTGAACGATGCTCGTTCATGTCTATCTAGAGCGAGCACAAGCGTGAGCAACAGGACGCTGACTTTCGTTGACTTAACGGCAACAGGTGTCGCTGTTAACAAGCATTTCTGATTTTTGCAAACAGTCCCTTTAATGTACAAAATTTAAAAAGAATTATGAAATAAGCAAACTTCTTGCTCACAAATTTAGGTGTATTCCTTAATGTACAAAATTAAGCAAAATCCTCATGAAATAAGCAACATTTTTATGAAATTAGCAAAATTCTCGATCACAAATTTAAGTTTATTCCTTAATGTACAAAATTAAGCAAAAATCTTATGAATTAAGCACATTTTTGATCACAAATTTAAGTAAATTCCTCAATGTACAAAATTAAGCAAATCTTTATGAAATAAGTAAATTTCTTGTTCACAAATTTAAGTATATTCCTTAAAGTACAAAAGTAAACAAAATTCTTATGGAGTAAGCAAAATCTTTGATCACAAATTTAAGTATATTCCTTAATGTACAAAATTAAGCAAAATTCTCATGAAATAAGCAAAATTCTTGATCACAAATTTAAGTATATTCCTTAAGTACAAAAATAAGCAAACTTTTTATGAAATAAGCAAAATTCTTATTCACGAATTTAATTGTATTCCTTAATGTACAAAATTAAGCAAAATTTGTATGAATTAAGCTAAATTCTTGTTCACAAACTTAAGTAAATTCCTTAATGTACAAAATTAAGCAAATCTTTATGAAATAATTAAATTTCTTGTTCACAAATTTATATATAGTCCTTAAAGTACAAAATTAAGCAAAATTCTTATGGAGTAAGCAAAATACTTGATCACAAATTTAAGTATATTCCTTAAGTACAAAATTAAAGAGGACCTAATTTGCTAATTTCCAGGTTCTGTGATAATCTGGCGACCCATCCAGGGTGTACCTTTGGTTAAGCAGTTACAGATATAGGATTGATGGATTTTCCCATTCAGCCTGGGCCGTTGTGTCTTTAGTTTCAAGTTGTGCCGGCTGCTTGGGCTTTGGTATACCTGCTTTAAAGTCTGGTTTTCAAATGAAACTATTTATTTGTCAGGTGTTTTTAAAGAATTACGTCTCCAGTAAGAACCAATGGGATGAAAGCTGACAGGAAGTTAGAACATATGAAGAGACTAACACATTGTTGGTTTTCATGTTGAGAGTAAAAAAATATAGTATATAATGTTATACTATATTTACAGCTTGTTTAAAGGGAACATGCGTATAAAATGAGCTGCTGGTGGGTTGTGTGTTATAAATCCATCTGGGTGTGAAATGAGCTCCGTGGAGGTGCTACTCTGCTCCCTGAGCTTCTTCCTCTTCAGTCGGCCCTCATTCAGCTGCAGGAACACCCAGGTTCTAATAATCCGGTTCAGTGTTCTCCCGTCTGCCTGGCCTCTGCCCCCTGGTTGCCTGGAGACACATGACAGCACACAGATGTGACTTCTTGCATCACTCCTCTCTCTTCACTTCAGCAAACACAGACTGAGTGCTTCATGTCAGTAAGTTATCTGAACAACAGATGTGTGTCAGTACCTTACAGTAGAAGTAAAGGCCAGTGTTCACCAACAGCAGAATCAGCAGCAGGATGATCGCTCTGATGATAAAAGGCCTTAGATCTGATCAAACACATAGACAGTCATCACATCACATCACATGACATCATGAGTCCAACAGCTCCTAAACTGTGACCTGAAATCTAAAATCACTTCAACATGGAGACTCATCTCTTAAACTTATAACATATATTCACTTCATATTAGGGATGGGTCATGATTTATAATATATATAATAATATATATTTCCCTTGTTGAATCGGCGGCGGAGCTAGTCAGTGAGAGAAATCACTCTGATTGGCTGTTCAAATTAAACCAATCAGTGCACGAGAAGAGAAACGGAAGTGAGGAAAGCAAACCAACGAGTAAAGTCAAGAGGACAAACACAGAAAGCTCTTCTCATTTTTCATCTTCACCTCATTTGATCGTTCCAATACACGGATATTTTCACAACGACATGAACATCTGGAATGAAGCTAAGTGGTGAGTGAGAGTGGTGTGAAAATGGTCGTCAGACGTCGCTTTGTTTCATGTATGTATCTTAACAACGGCTTGTATATCCGCCGTCCTCGGTCTTCCTGTTTCCCTTTTTGACTGACAATAACAGACTAACGCCGCCTGCCGGTGTGGAGAGTTATTTCATCTCATGAAGGCACAGAACGTATGTGTTAACTGGCCGCCGGCTGTTGCCTTTGTGGTGTGTTCGAGTAAAACTTTTGGGCCAAGACAAAGGAGAAGTGAGGCGATGCAACTGGTAGCCTTCGTCGCTGCTAGTTCTCTGATATCGGGTCGGTGTGTCTGGGCCTTAATGGCTGCAATGCCCATGGCAAGCTTTATGGACCTGCTCATAGTGAAATTCCTCTCTCAGTTCTCAGAGAACCAGAGTTATCCTGGTAACCAAACATGCAGTATGTCCTTTGTATAAGTTTGGTTACTGTATGACATGTGTAACACAATGACAGTAGTGGAACAGTCAGCTTACCTACAACAGTGAGAGAGATCAGATGGCTCTCAGACGAGAAGTCGTGAGAAAAAACCTAGATGTGATAAACACAGCTGTAGCTTCCTTGGTGGGCGGGCTCTGCATCAGGAAACAGGAAGTGGGCGGAGTGATTGACAGCTGGCTGGGTGTAGTTGAGTGCTGAGGTGGAGGAGGTGAAGTTGAGCTGGAAGGAGCCTCCTGGGTACTGTGGCTGGACAGAGCAGCTGATGGTGAAGGTGGAGCCCCTGAATACGTGAAACCCCTGCTGCTGGGCCTCGGAGATCCCGTCCACTGAGGAGGACCCAGAGATGTTGGGCTGAAGCAGCAGGTCTGTAAACACAGAGAGATGATTGAGATGATGAAACGTTACATTCACCCTCCCTTCAATAAAATGGCCCCTGAAAAAGGACGTGATGTCACTAGTCTGACAAACAGAGACAGACAGACATGTGTCAGATGACATGATGTCATAGATGATGTCACTGTTGGCTTACCTGAGCAGGTGAGATTCAAGGTGAAGAGAGAGGAATATGGTGATGCACACTCCCTCTGAGCAGATCCAGACTGAACACAGTCAGACTTGATCATCCACACAGATCTGAGTGAGAACTCATTTCTCCGTCCTACAGAAACAGCAGAGCCACAGTCCAACTCTCTGCAGGCGACAGCTGCTTCCTTCAGGGTCCAGTCAGAGTCATTGTAATACTTATCCACTGGTTTCCAGTCTCCCAGATATTTCACCTCCAGTGTTCCTGCACAGCGACTGTCTCCTCCCACCAACATGACATTATCAAGCTCTGAACAGAAACAAGAGAGTCATCAGTAAAAGAATAAAGTGAGTTTCATTAGAACAGAAATTAAACAGATCAGAGCTGCAGCTCCTCTTCTACCTGAGCAGGTGAGTCCAACAGCTTTGCCAGGTGAACAGGTGTTTCTATCTGAGCCTGAGCTTCTCCAGTCCAAGAGAGCAGACTCAGTTCCTCCACACTGGAACTCTTTGGTCCACATTGGATCCTCCACTTCTCCATAGAACGCCCCCTGGAGGACTGAAGGAGCCCCACAGCCAAGCTCCCTACAGACCACCTCTGCATCCTGCTGGTCAAAGTCAGCGTCACACACTGAGGACCACCACATGTTTGTTGATGATTGTTGGACGAATGGCTATAAGTTCAGTTTTATCATCGTTAAATTTTAAAAAACTTTGCGACATCCAGCATTTGATTTCATTGAGGCAGGAAAGAAGGCTATCTAAGCTAGAGGAGTTATTGGGGTGGAGAGGGACATATAGCTGAGTGTCATCTGCATAACTATGGTGGGAGACACCGTGGCTCTGAATGATCTGGCTTAGGGGAAGCATATAAATTGAGAACAGCAGTGGGCCAAGAATGGACCCTTGAGGAACCCCACAATTAAGATACGTAACAGAGGAGATGGCATTTTCTAAAACAACAGAGAAAGTTCTATTAGCGAGGTAAGAATGTAGTAGCTGAAGAGCTGTTCCCTTTAGACCAACCCAGGTTTCTAGACGGTGCCGGAGAATAGAGTGGTCAATGGTGTCAAAAGGTGGCACTTAAATCTAAAAGCACCAGGACTGAGCAGGCACCTCTGTCAGCTGTTAAAAGTAAATCATTAAAAACCTTAACAAGGGCTGTCTCTGTGCTATGGTGGGCTCTAAAGCCTGACTGAAAACTGTTAAAAGTGTTATTATTATTCATGAAAGAGATTAATTGGGTTGAAATGACTTTCTCCAGCACATTAAATAAAAATGCTAATTTAGAAATTGGTTGGTAGTTATTAAGCAAAAGGGGATCCAGATTGGGTTTTTTCAGTAGTGGTTGAATAATAGCATGTTTAAAATCCTTTGGAAAGATGCCAGAAGTCAAAGAACTGTTGATAATTGATAAAATAACAGGACAGGAAATATCTCTTTTAAAAACTTAGTTGGGATACAGTCTAAAACAAAAGTAGAGGATTTCATTTGAGAAATTAAAACACCAAGTGCTGAGATGTTTGTGGTTTGAAACTGGGTGAGGGAGACAGAATTATTATTGATGGTGGGTAGATTTCGTGGATTTGGTGAAATTTGAGACCGAATGTTCTCTATCTTCCCAACAAATTGTGCAGCAAATTTCTCTGTCCATTCATTACACGGTTCAAGGTCGGTACTGGTTAGTCCATTAAAGGGACTATTTGTAACTTTCAGAATTGCTTCTTAACAGCGACACCTGTGGCCGTGAAATCAACGAAAGTCAGCGTCGGGCTCGCGCTTGCTCGCTCTGAACGAGCATCGCTCAACACAGTGAGGCGACACACGTCAGCTAAAACCACAATATCACTCTATATTTCAGCTGCTTGGCAGTAATGTTAGCTGACCAGACCAAGGTCTCTCCATGAACATGATCTAGATCTGATCCTAGTGTTGGCTT
>CAKAOH010004539.1:0-14215 GCA_916701665.1 Sebastiscus tertius
GTCCAGAAACCCTCACAGGTACTGCATTTAGCATAAAACAATATGCTCCAATCATAACATGGCAAACTGCAGCCCAACAGGCAACAACAGCTGTCAGTGTGTCAGTGTGCTGACTTGACTATGACTTGCCCCCAAACTGCATGTGATTATCATAAAGTGGGCATGTCTGTAAAGGGGAGACTCGTGGGTACCCATAGAACCCATTTACATTCACACATCTGGAGGTCAGAGGTCAAGGGACCCCTTTGAAAATGGACATGACAGTTTTTCCTCGCCAAAATTTAGCGCAAGTTTGGAGCATTATTTTGTTTTTTTCCCAACAAGCTAGTATGACATGGTTGGTACCAATGGATTCTTTCGATTTTTTAGTTTCATATGATACCAGTATCTTCACTCTAACTTTAAAACTGAGCCTGCTACAACCTCTGAAAATGTAATAATCGATTAACTTAAAGTGCCGTTAAAACGAATTTGCATTAACGCCCTAGTAAATAATAAGTAACCCCGTATTATCCTCCATTCATCCTGCAGACAAGTACATTTTGAGGACACGTGTGTTAAAACAACTGAGTTAAATTCATTTAATTTGTCTCTCAGCAGCTTAAAAAACAATAAAATCATATTTAATTTTTTTCTAAATCAGATGAATTCCTGCCTGACTTCCTGTTCGGACCGGAGCCAGAGCAGCAATGTGGCAAAAATGTGTCACTTCCACCACGGCTGCATCTGTGCTGCACATCTCTGTGGCCACGTGTAGTTTTCACTGCCAAGTACTCATGAGCGTCCATGATGGAGGTCCTCCTCGTCCTCATTGAGGCTTCTTTCATGTCGCTGTCAAAACTCCTCGCTAGCTCTCAGCAAACAGACACTTTTCTGAATATTTCTCTCCGACAAAACCTTCCCACCCTGAACGACTGTCTTCGGAGTCTGCGTGGGGTTTTCAATTTTCTGTTTTTATTCAGTTTATTAGTCTGTCAGCGAACCCTCTCTTCCAAGCCCCCTCCCTGAATTCTCCCTCTCTGTTCTGTCTCTGTGTGTTTTTGTCTCTTTGAGATGAAACTTTGATGCACTTATGGAGCGCAGAGCTCTCCCCGTGCAGGGAGTCTGAGAGGGGCCACACACACCCCCAAACACACACTTCCAATGCCCTCCACTCAGCAGCTGTGTCCCACTGTTTGCTTTAAAGGAAGCCCCCCCACACACCCCGCTCTGCTCGCTGCCCGTCGGGGCCCGGCTGTGTGTTTGCTGCTGCTGGCTTTGATTTGCTGTTTAGTGCGACAGTCCTGCAGCCGGCCCGGGCCACCGCAGGTTCTGAGGGGTGGGGGAGATAGGGGTACGTGGGGGGGTTGGTAGTGGTGGTGGTGGTGGTGGTGCTGACAGCCCCTCCTCAAGGCATTCCACTTCATTTGTCATCTTCATCTCACAAGTTTTTATTTTCCTCCTCTCTGCTACATCAAACCAGCTCCCGTCTGTCCCCTCACGAAACAGTTTCAAACAGAAGTTTAACATTAAAATTGGTGACATGAGCTTTAGTCACTCAGGACGGGTATGAATGAAATGCATGAAATTCAGGCCTGCAAACTCAGAGTAATGACATTCACTGAAACGTGAGAGCCTTTTATAGTTTGTTTTCTGGTTTGGATTTTAAGGGTTGTTTCCACTGCTGCCTCCAATCATCACTACAGGAGAAGAAGAAACACAAAATAATATGTGATTTAAATTCTGATCATGAAGGGACGTCCATAGAGAGCTACAGGAATGAGTCCTAAAACCCGGAAATGAGTTAGCATTTTAGCGCTTCCTGTTCCCTCGTCTTGAAGTCAATGGGTATTTAAGGTCTGTGGTTAACACAAGCTGAAGAGATTTGAACGTTTTGTTTCATGCATTTTTATTTTGAAGCTTTTATGTGTCTTTAAAAAAGGCGTTTGCTAACAAGAGGCTAAATGAGACTACTAAACGTCATCACGCTGACTCGTTGTGTTTACTCACGCTCATGTGACCGTGGTGTAGTTCGTTTATAGCCTAACGTTAGCTTTTTACTTCTGCCGATTGCATTCACTCTTCAAAAATCATGAAAGTGGTGTTCATTTGTGGAGATTATCTTGCTTATTTTCTGCAATAATCCAAAACCCAGTGGAACAATCCCATTGGCTTTTTGTGGAGGGAACCAGGGCGATGCTAACTTTCTGGTTGGCCTACAAAAATACGTCATCCCTGCAGCACTCTAAAGTGTTTAGGATATACAAAACAGTGCTGGGGCCATATTCAAAATATTTTAGTAGAGAGGTTAATTTCTAATAATTTTGTGAATAAAGTCAGAATTATTCACCTGTAGTGTCTTCTAAATGTCTGTAATTTTATAATCTATATCTGTAAAGGCCGAGTTTTTTTCTCACTCTGAGTCTGAAATCTTCACTTGAGCAGCTCTTACATCCACCAAACTTTCCAGTTTCATTCCTCTCTATATTCTGAAGGTTGTTACAGAGGGGTTTAGTCATATATCATACATAGCCTGATTTATAGAACATTTTATTCCTAAAAATATGGTGAAAATTGAATTGAGAATTGAATTTTTTTTGATGTCTGTTGACAGTATCAGAGTGACACAAAGAGATATATAAAATCCCAGAGCACATGTAATACAACAAATAATTGTCTTAATTAGGGCTGTCAAAGTTAACGCGATAATAATGCGTTAACGCAAATTCATTTTAAAGGCTAGAGTGAAGACACTGGCATCATCAGAAACTAGAAAACCTAATGAATCCACTGGTACCATGTCATGCTAGCTTGTCGAGAAGGAGGCTAAATAACACTCCAAACTTTTCAAAAGGGTCCCTTGACCTCTGACCTCCAGATGTGTGAATGTAAATGGGTTCTCTGGGTACCCACGAGTCTCCCCTTTACAGACATGCCCACTTTATGATCATCACATGCAGTTTGGGGCAAGTCATAGTCAAGTCAGCACACTGACACACTGACAGCTGTTGTTGCCTGTTGGGCTGCAGTTTGCCATGTTATGATTTGAGCACATGTTTTTATGCTAAATGCAGTACCTGTGAGGGTTTCTGGACAATATCTGTCATTGTTTTGTTGTTAACTGATTTCCAATAATAAATATATACATATATTTGCATAAAGCAGCATATTTGTCCACTCCCATGTTGATAAGAGGATTAAATACTTGACAAATCTCCCTTTAAGGTACATTTTTGAACAGATACAAAATGTGCGATTAATTTGCGATTAACTATTTTAATGGATTGACTGCCCTAGTATTTATGCAACATGTTCCTTTATTATTATGAATTTACACTCACATCACATCTGACAAGGATGCAATTAGTGACTTATTAACAAACTTTTTAAACAGGAGACTTCAGTCTGTTTTGAATGATCCCGGTTATGTGAGAGCGTGAGAGCGAAGCCAAGTGGAGCATTTGAAGAGTTTGGAGGACGTCGCCGTTCCCAGGCAGAGGCAGACGTGCAGCTCTCCTCCCAAAGTGTGTTTTTGTGTGTTGGGTTGTGTATGGGAGGACGCCCCGAGGGCAGAGGAACCTGGAACATTAAGCCTTGCCATGGCGGCTCAGTGCAGCTCTGAGCCTTGAGCAGCTCTGGCAGCTTGCCTGGGGTGGAGGTGGCAGCGGGGGGGTAGCACAGGTTTGGAAAAGGCCCCTCAGCTCACTCCTCTTCACTCTTCTGGGACACACAACCCCACTCCCTGTACGAGGCCACGGAGATGTTTTTGTCACTTTATTTTTGGGATCACGTACGCCACACAAGGGGAAGTTGGCCTTTGTGGCCTTTGTTTGACTGCGTTGGTCCAGAACAGAGAGCGGCAAGAATGAAAACAGTTTTGGAAGATGGATGCAAATGACCGGGTCGTGTTCAGCGGCTGGACAGTCTGTGTGATGCAGACAGAAAATGTGACACCGTGCCTTTGAAAACAGCCCACAGTAATCACCGGTGGAGCAGACGCCAGGTTGTTCTCGGCTCCTGGGAGTTGAGTTGAAAATCAACAAACAAACAGGATCAAATCTTCAAAAGGAAGCTGGTCAGCGCCGTGTTTGAGTGCTTCGTGGTCAGTACAAACTGGAGTTGTATGTGATTACAGAATCAGAAGAGATCACGAGAAAGTCATTTCTAAAGATTTTGAAGTTTCCCGTCCACCTTACATCAGCCACTTTGAAAGAATCGTCACTTTGTCTGAACAGGAGATGCAGATCTGATGTCCAGCTTTATTATTTCATCTCAACTGTGGCCAACAAGCCTTCATGTCTCAGCCTTCCTTCAGGTGTAGTCATGGTTGTCTGTGAAGAGAAAGGTTGTCTGTTATCACCAAGCATTTGCAGGTTTAGTCATTATAGCAACCCCCTGTAGTCCCTCATTTACTTGAAGCTAACCATAGACCCACATTTTTGACTGCATTTTGTCATTTTGGGCCTATTGGAGCGATCCAAGGCCGTTCTCCCTGAGAATCCAGTATGTTTGTTAAAGGGCAGGTTCACACCTAAAAGTCCAGCTCCTGATTCGAACCAAGGTGAAGATGATGCATTGTTTGAATTGCATTGTGTAAAAGTGTAAAAGGTGTTTGAACTTTGGGTGTGGTCCAAAGAATCTGATTTGGGTCCACCACAAAATAGTGGTCTGACGGTCACAGCTGCACAGAGTCTGCACCAAATGTCAAAGCCAACCTGTTTCCCACATGGCAGCCAGGAAGGGGATGTGATATACTTGGAATTTCCAGTGAAAAAAATACTACAACACAGATGATCAAAAGTCATTAAAATTCTGTCATATTCATACGTATGAGGGAGCAACTGAAAAGAAAAACATCTACTAATCTGTATGTTTTCAGAATATAGATAATGCAGCAAACAGTTGAAGATCCTGGGTACGGATTCAAGTATCTAGACCAAGTGTGAAAATTGAGACGGACCCAAGACCATTGTTCTGGACCCCACCCAGGTGTGACAGCAGCTTTCACACTTAAACAATTGTACCAAATTCTCGGGTTCAGTCAGCCCGAGTGTGAAAACGCCCTTAGAGAGCCATCACACCTACACTTTATTTTCTTGGAAGAGATGACTTTGTGTATCTGACTCGTTTATGTTCTCACAAGCTCACCGAACAAAGTCATTTAGAGATTAAGAGATTGTTCCACGAGGTTAGATGATCACCGCTCAGTCATTGGCTGGCAGCGACCTATAAGACACAACAAGAGCCTCAGACTTTGAACTGAAACCAACTTTAGCTCTTTAGCTAATGTCTCTTTGTTATCTACACACATGGAGACTTGTCTTGTGTTGCATCTTGGTTTGGAACATGAGTTACCAAACAAACATCTATTGGTGCGAGACCTTTTGCAGGCTGGATCACTAATTGGCTCGTCAGCTGTAGAACATTTAACAGATGAAAAACATATCTGCAAATGTCAGGATTTGTCAATTGAAATAATAAATGGTGTGATCGCTGTTCGTCGATGTCATTGCCAACATAATGTAGTCTGGCAATGACCCAGGAACTATTTTAAGACCTCAAAACCTTTGCCTGTGTTTTGACCAGAGGAACCAGGGTTTACATTTAGCTCTTTAGCCAAAAATACCCTTTTCTAGTGGTAGTACTTTCCAATGGAAATTCCTGGACTTACTCGCCTTGGCACTGGGTGGCTGTACTGGCGTGGCATTCACTACTTAGCAGCAAGGGCAGGGAAAGCTGCTTAAATGCAATGCAGGTGACATATAAAAGGCCCAGACAAACCAAACAGACATCAGAGAACTAACAGCGACGAAGGGTGCCTGTTGAGTCGCCTTGCATCGCCTTTGTCTTGGTCAAAAAGTTGCACTTGAATACACCGAAAGACTACAGCCAACAGCCAACTACCACGTATATTACATACAAGAAGTTGTCATGATACATACATGAAACAAAGTGGCGTTTACCAACCATTTTCACACCACTGTCACTCACCACTTAGCGTGTGTTGGGGTGAAACTGAACCGCCAATCAGAATGATTTCTCTCACCGACAATTCAGCATGTTGAATCGTCGGCGGAAAACCGTGGCTTAAAACCTCAGACACGGGCAGACTAGAGCCAACGGTGCGGGACACACTGCAAAAACTAGGCCGACAGATGCTCACCGATGGCCCCAAACTGGCTGACGGCCGACTGTCGACTTGGTGCGTCAGGGCCTTTAGGCAGCAGGTATGACATTGGATCTCTATCAACTAATAATCAAACAGCAGCAGGGAGGTAAACTTTAATTGTAGTTTTGTAAGCAATAGTACCGTATCTTTTTCATTTTTCCATTAAGCCGCCACAAGCAGTGAGACATGTACTTATTAGTCTGTATTGTTTACAATGCTGTGTGATATTGTCTATTTAGTGGCCGCACAAAGTCGTCAATTCAAGTTGGCATCAGCGACGTGTGCTGTTTTGCGCCAAATTGAAATGGAGAGGAAACCCCATCCATTCATTTCAAGGTGTCACTGCCGTCAGTAATGACCAGGTGGGAGGGGCGGGTGGGGGGTATTTCATATAATCTGCCAAAAACTCTCAATTCAACCATTCAAACATAAATACAAAGAGCTCTCGGTTATTGTTTCCCTATGTGTGAAAATTGCACCTCAAATATCGCCGTCACTTTTTTAACTCATGGTGCCTAATTCTTCACTGCTCTACAGGTGAAACGCATATATGCAAAATGGAATTTGAGTTCCTGATTCAGCTCCTGTACCTGCAGACATTTGGTCCAAAAGGGACAATTGTGTCTCAGATGTCCATCAGACATGTACGTACACTAGTCCGAGTGGTATTGTTCTCACTTGACCAAACAAACGAACTGAGGTAGAAAATGTTACTTGATCTGAACACAGCCAGTTTCTCTTTGTCTCTCTCCCTCCCTCTTTCTTCCCCTCTTTTCTTTCTCTGTCTCTTCTCTTTGTAGTTAGAGCACCAGAAGCTGTGGAGAGAAGAGTCCAAGCCAGCCAACAAAGCTATTGAAGCATTACTCCCCTCCCTCCCTCCCTCTCTCTCTCTCTCTCCATCCATCCCTCTCTCTCTCTGTCTCTCTCTCTCTCCCTCTGTTCAGGCCTTGCTGTGTTTTTGGCAGTTACTACTGACCATCATGAACGTCATTGCCAATTTTTGTGAAAACTGGCACATATGGCAGCTGAAGTGCCATATGCCATACAGAATATTTTTTGGCCGTTTCCCCCATTTGTATAATCGCTGGATCCGGTATAAAAGTGGCTCATTATTAATTCATTCCTTCCCAGTTTTTTTCCTTTTCAGTTCCCCTCTGTGTGTTTTTTTTTTCCTCAATTTCCTTCATTTTTTTTTTTTCCAGATCCATTTGATGTCTACGAGGACAGGAACGACAAGTTCATTTAACGTGCAGCGTGGGGATTAAAGCGTTTGGTTAATTCAAAGCTAAATGTGGGGATTACTGCCAATGCAGGAAGTCCATCTTCATGCATTGATGTTGTTTGTATTCTGCACTAATTTAACACAAATTAGGGTTTAAATGCTTTACATCAGAACTAAATTGGTTTATCGTAACAACAAACCCAACTCCTGTGACATTTGATGGCTGGAAATAAAGCATGGCAGACATTTTGACTTGTCAAAGTAGGAAAATGACCGGATCGGATATAACAGAATATAGTAAGTTTGGCCACCAAAAGAAAACGTGTTTTTTGATTAGATCATCAAACGGACAATGATGTTTGTTTCTGTCTCTGCTAGTGTTAGATTAGCGTTAGCTAGCATTGTTATCAAATGGACAATGAATCATGGTCGTGTCTCCAAGGTAACCCTCAAATTGCGAAAACTTGCAAAGACTCTTGCGAGACTCGCTGCCCAACAACTTATCCTAACGTTAACCTAGTGGGCTACCTCCGGGGTCTGAGAAGTGAAGCCAGCAGGGGGCGACTCGTCTGGTTGCAAAAAGAAGTCTGATTGTATAGAAGTCTATGAGAAAATGAGCCTACTTCTCTCTTGATTTATTACCTCAGTAAACATTGTAAAATCGCTAGTTACAAGTCTTCTTCAATACAGCATGATGTTCATTTAGTAAATTATGGTCTCATTTAGAGTCAGATAGACCATAAAGCAGGGGATGCTTTAAGGCGGGGCTACCTTGTGATTGACAGGTCACTACCACGGTGTTGTCCGGTCTGGGAGTTATCCGTGTTTTTCGTCTTTAACCTTTTCACAGCGTGTTTTCAGGTCATGAAAGTTAATAATAACCTTTTTGGTCGCCTAAAGATGTCTTAGTCAGCGTTCAGTTGTACTTAGCTCCACCCTCTGTGTCACTGCTGGTTCCAAAAACAAGATGGTGATAGCCAAAATGTTGTACTTGAGGCTTCAAAACGGTGGTCCACAAACCAATGGGTGACGTCACGGTGACTGCGTCCACTTCTTTTATACTGTCTATAGCATAACTATTCAAGGCCAATACCATATTGCGAGAGTTTTCCAACTTTAAGGTTTCCTTCTAGACACGACCATGAATCATGTTTGTTTCTGGATACTAGTGTTGAGCAGCCAGAAAAAAAACATATATGTTTGCTTCTCTTGTTCCAGAAACAAATGTAGATGTTTCTTTTCCGACCTGAAACCCGAGGAGATAGCGACCCGGTGGCAGACAGGATTGTATAGTGAAAATGAGGCTTATCGGGAACCAATCTAAACGCAGATGGTGTCATTATTCTATAGCAATTACATTGTGCAATCAACAATTACTTCATAATGGTAAGTTAAAGCAAAAAAACGTGTCTACTGCTACTTTAAAAAAGGCTCAGTAATTTCCTAAAACATCTGGTCACTGTAGTTTTTAGAAGTTAGGCTACTCAAACAGGAGGAAATGTGCATTCACAGAATTATTTCAGCGGCGGAATAATACACACTTGGTTCTCTGGTGAGTGTCTCTGGCAAATTTGGTACTACAGAGTGTGTTTATGGTAATGAGGGAACATGATAGCCAGTGCAACAGTGTGGCTCATTGATGTGTTTTAATAGTTTTTGGACAACAATGGAGCTGGAGCCATGCAGCTCCATTGTTGGAAGGAGAGGAAGAAGATATATATCAGGCTCTTCATGCGGATTTGTTGATAAAAAGACAAATACAGTCTCTATATATTATCAGTCTTGTGCTTTAAAAATCACCTTTATCTGACTTTTACATTTTAAATTGTGTTTTCCTTTGATGTGGACATAATGTTATTTTCTTTTTGAAAACTGTAATTTATTTGAACCACCCAGTTCTTCATGTTTATTCCACAGGAGCCCAAACAAAAAAAAAAAAAGGCATCACTTCCTGTGTGACAGAGGAGGATTTAAGCAGCTCATTTTAAGAGTTCTCCTGAACTGGCTGCAGGTTGACTCACTGTTGTGTTACATCATTGACATTTATTTTTATAAACGTGATTCAATGAGCCAAAAGCTGTTGGACACGGAGAGGCCTTTTACCGCTGCCTGCTCTTCCCCCTCTGTCTCACATGAACAGCTTTCACATTCCTCTTCCTCTGTCACAGGAATTGTCTCCTCATGTGTGTGTCTTTCTGTCTTTCTTTGACACACACTCACACACAAACATCCCACACTTCCTCTTTGCTTTTTGCCTCTCTCTATCTCTTCCCTCTCCTCTTCTGCCCTCCATTGGAAAGAGACTGGAAGGTCTACACTGACTCAATCCTGTCTCAGTGCTGCTGCTCGTCCATCATCGTGTCAGTTAGGGATTTGGATCTAGTTTTCTTATTCTGTAACTCCTCTTCATTACATCTGGATCGTGTTTACGACAACTCCACTCGGAGCCAGGGTCCTCTTGTTGATTCATCCGAATAATGATGACGATAATCAGAAGATGAAGGCGCTGGGTCCAAAATCCCTCCCCTGATCGCTCATCACTTCATAACAAGTCAGTTTGCAGTGTGTTCCCAACTTCTACTCGTTAAATTAAAGCGACCCGTCTTCATTTTAGAGGCAATAAGAGGTGAAAATCTATCTAATATTCAACAAGGAAGCAAAGATTTGAGAAAAGTCTGACAAAATGAACACATAAGATATATGTTTATTTGGTTAATCGTCTTGCAACCTCTCAAATTCATCTTCTGACCTTTGGGGTTGGGTTGGTAACGGTTTGATTTGTTTATTTATGGATGGAGAAAACACATCATTTGATTTACCTCCACATACTTCTAACATGATCCCAAGATAAGACTAAATTAGTACCATGGTCAGTGATAGTGCATTTAGTGTCCTTCACTCAGACAATTAGAAAACAAACATGCATATTCTCTTTATGCGACTACGTTTTGAAAAGACACTAAAATTTTTAAGACAATTATTTCATTGTTTTGTTTTTTTTTTTTTTTTTTTGTAATGTATCATGTCAAGCTCTGTGTCACCTTGTTTTCTTAGTCTTTTCTTGGGTATTTCTCCCCTGTTCTTATCATTGTTCTACCACCTGTAAAGTTGCTGCTGTTTTGTTTTTGTACCAATAATAAAAAAAAAGAAAAGACAAATAAACTTTGTACATGGACCCAAAAAAATAAATATCACATCAAAAAGCTAAATGCAAAAAGAAAACAAGGCTCAATTAAAATGTCATTAATAATCTCCCCTAATCCACAGATAAACTGACTGAACTTTTTATTGACAACTTAATATTTAACTGTACACTCTTCCACAATGAGGCACTAGTGTAAAAAATAAAAAAGGAGCTTCTGGCTACTTGAGGCTCTTTACATGAACACGCTGCCCCTGGTGCTATACAGTAGCCATGAAGCCAAGCTGAGTATGATCCACAGTTATCTGTGCACAAGTATTAAAGAGCACATCCACTACTGATGAGAATAAGATGTGCAGGCATTGCATTAGCAAAAAGAAAAGTACATGGATTCTCTACTTGTGAGAATGTATGAGCGCACTATAGTGCATAGATTTTACAATTAATCTAATACAATTAAAAGAACATGGTGGAACATAAATATAATACACTTGGTGGCAAATAAGGAATGATTTCTTCTCCCTTATGTGCAAAACAAACTGAACCGAAACCGTGACCCAAAAACCACAAAACAAACCGAACCGTGGGCTTGTTGCACCACTAATACATGTCACAGGATATTTCATTTAAAGTTGAGTGTAATGAGTGTCATGTCTACTTCATAGAAATGTCCCAAACTGATGATAATATCCTACAATATAATCCTTTACATGCATGAACCACCTCGGGGTTAACTGCCTTGCTAAAAGGCACCTCAGTAATAGCAGATCAGGAAGATCTTTAGCACTGGAACCAGCAACATTTACAGGTGGAAACCAGAGTGTGATTATAAAGGAACAAAGTGTCCCATCTCCCTTTTATTTTATTTATGTGTGTGAGTGTTGGACCATTAAAAAAAACATATTCGGCTCCCCGTATCAAAGAGGAGGGAGATTTATTAAACAGCTTTGTTGGAAACAATAACTGTCAACACGTCCACAGCTGAGGACTCTGACATCTGGGTGAATAACTGTGTTTTTTCCTCTGATGTGTTTACCCATCGAAGATCAATGCATTAGTCTCCCGAGCTGCACAAAAAAACACGCCTAATATTTGATGAGACGCGGTGACAGGAAGACAGTACGTCCGGGAACGCAGCGTGTCTGTCTGCTGAAATCCATTTGCAGAAGCTTCTGTTGTCATTCTGGTGATATGTTGAATGAAAGGAGGGGGATTAACTTATCATCACCACAGAGTTTAGCATCACAAGGACTAAAGATTAAAGATAAAGTTTAGTTTAGAAGTTTAGTGTGAGGGAATATTCAAGAAGGCCTGTTGATCCATGATAAAAATATGATCCTGTCAGGAAGTCTCTCTATAATGGATGGCGTTGGCATTTGTAATCACAAGATTGTTCCCACAAGATGTTGCATGATGACGGTGAATTAATGATGGCGTGGGCATCAACCTGCTTTCCTTCCTCATGCAGTATTTACTCAACAGGTAATGTTACCTGATAGGAAAAGGTCAACAACCGTTCATAATGTCAGTGTTCATTTTGGTCGGTTTTGTGCTAATTGTCCTGGTTGGGCCTCGTCTCTCCATTGCTCCTGCTGGTTCAGTCAGTTCCAGTTTACACAGAAACAGTTGTTCCAAGGAGCTCGGAGCAGTTAACATCATTTTTATCATGCCGATGGATGAGATATGACAATTTAAGTTGAGTTGTTGTTTCTGTAATTTGACTTACAACACCCTGAATAGCTTTGCCGATCCCATTCACATGCACTTACAGCACAGAGTGAAGAAGCAAAGAGACGAAACTCCGGTGTTTTTTTCGACAACAGCCGCCATTTTGGACTGAAAACACATATTATATTTATAACATTTTATTGTTCAACATAGGCCATTTTGGTAAAATATGACGAAAGAATAACAATTATTTGTTTTACTGTTGTAAAACACTTTTTAAGCGGACGTTTCACTGGCGTCTGGTAGACGCTTTCAGTCCAAAATGGCGGAAGCGTAGCTTTGCTGCTGGGCGCTGATGTTGCAATGGAACAATCAATTGACTTTCACTTCTTGGCTAATATACGTTCTCTGGTTACAGTTTGAATCACAGAAGAAATCAGAGCGATTCAGAGGTGTTGAACCGGGCTACAGCCATCACCATCACCAGACATGATTTTGACATTTATTTTAGAAACGTTTTTATAAACGCAGTGATTTCATTCTATGACAAGGTTTTTTTTGTGTGTGTAATTCTTGCTTTCTACAATATCTGCGCATGGTTACAGATGGTTATGGTTACAGAAAGATCCTGGTTATGGTAAATAAACCACTGCATCGTCGAGGTATGGTTAGGATTAAGGCCTTTGTACACCAACTCTGCATTTTTCATACAAAATTATCACACCTGTAAAAATAAATACATAGATGTGTCAATCACGTTTACACACCGACTCCGAAACTTTCGTCTGACATTAAAGTTTTCGGAAAAGGTTAGATTTCTGCGTTTTTTTCTCATCCGTCAACAGTCAAAAGAGGGTTGTTTGACCACTCAGAGCCACCGTCGGTGCAACCGTCAAGAAGCTAAACGATAGCTTCTTGCTAGTGTCATTCATCGTGTTATTCAATGTTGGGGACTAGCGCTATCCGTTGCACGGCACCCATGTCATTTATTCAGTTTCGCAATAAAGAGAGTAATAAAACGCATCAGACTCAATGTGCAAAGTTTCTGTGCGTATACGTAAAATACGAACTGGCCTTTAGCCAGTTCAAACATTTAGTTAAGGTTAGGGAAAGTTTGTGTTGATTTAAAGAAAGGTGAACATTAATTACAAATTTGCAACGGGATGCATGAAAGTCAGAGTGTCTTGTGGCTCTAGCACATCCTCCCTACAAATCTCTTGGTTCTTCTTCAGACTAAGAAAACAAAACAGTTTGAATTAAAAGTCACATACTATGCACTACTCATGAGTACTATCATTCAACATACTTTTGTGTGAAGTAGTATGCATCCTTTTGGTCACACTGAGCAGTAATTTACGTCGTCACTTCCTGAGAGTCTCCTTGCTGGTTGGAGATGCGTAACCATGGTAACCCGTACCAACCTCATGTGACCAAATGATGATTTGTGAAAATCAAAGTCTGAATTAATTTAAAAACTATATTAATCCTGTAGCAAAATGAAATCTTATAGTTAAATTGAAGCGTTATTAATGTTACAGAGCTGTCCGTCAACGTCTGTTATGAACGTTGCAGTCACTACTGCATTTGCATTGTGGGATATTTATGCCGCCATAGTGTCCAGTGTTGCATACTGTAATATTTCACCAGAAATAGTATGCAATTCATGTACTACTAGTTCATACTAAAGTTCCGGACATACTACTAAATCTCACATACTGTTTTAGCGTACTAAATAACATGTTAATGTGGAGTTTCAGACCTTTTCTCAGTCTGACTGTGTAGAGCTGAGTCTAAATCGCTGAGCCTGACATGTACCAAAATGGCCAACATAAAGACTATTAAACCCTTTGAATTCTAACTATCAATAATTTTGTAACTGCAGGGTTTATTTCTCAGTGTCGGAGCTACTTTCCATTTTTTAATATCTCTTTTTTAAACTCTTTATTTATTAATCCTAATCATCACAAACCACATCTTTTGTTTCATACCTAAAAACAACGTCCTTCTCTCTCTTTCTGCTCAGCTCTTAGTGTCT
>CAKAOH010004539.1:14235-120236 GCA_916701665.1 Sebastiscus tertius
CTCTCTCTCCCTCCCTCTATCTCCTCTCTCTCTCTCTCTCTCTCTCTCTCTTTCTCTCTCTCTCTGCTGTTTCTCATCTTTATCTGAACTAATTAAATTCTCCAGTAATGAAATGTGAGAGTGTCGACTTCATGGAGTCTGCTGGACTGAAGGGAGCAAACAATACAGCTGTCAGATGATCCAGATGACACACACACACACACACACCCTCTCTCTCTGCAAACACACTCTCTCACACACATCTATCCTCTCGTTTCTTACATTTCTAGCATGCAAGATATTTAAACTGTTGAAACACAGCTTGTATTTCTTCTCTTCTTTCTCAAGATTTCAGAGCAGAAACTAAACTTTAATACAAAATGTAAAAAGATCAGAGAATCACATCACACAATAGAGATGTGATCAAATAGGATACATGATGGTGATTTTGATGATTCTACTATAATTTATTATATTTTCTTGTGAAATGTATTTCTGCTGCACACTTCTTCGTGTTTCACTTCGCATGAAATCAGGCTTCTTTCAGTAATTAATCAAGAAAATTACTTGAACAGTAAAACAAAATTTTGTTTCAATTTCTTAATTTTAACAATTTTCACAGACGACTAAAGGCTTAGGGAGCCAATGCTGCTTTTATTTTATCATCTTATGACTACCTTCATTTTGCATGGACGTGTCTGCACATACACATTCTTTAACAATGAAAATGATTTCATCAAACTAGACTGAAAACCCCGAACAAGTCAGAGTGTGTGATTTTTTCAGGCCAGATCCCGGCAGCTCTCAGCGAGCTGTGACGACTTTATTTTATCACTCATGGTTTTCGTACTGCGAGTGCATCCGTGTGAATTTTTCTGCAAAGAAATGTTTGATGCACTACGGATCATTCAGTCCACGACAGGATGCTTCAGCTCATCTGCAAAAATGTGTTATTCTTTCTCTCTTTTTTCTTTTAGTAACCACAGTTTCACAATAAAGGCAACACAAAAGAAGCAAGAATTTTCAAAATAACACTGAAAAGTGTCAAAACAAGGAGAGCGCTTACTGAATCAGAATCCAAATATAATACACACACACAAATATTAGATATTTTATCTTCATTTTTTTGTCTTGTGGGACATAAAATCATTTGGTTGTGAAATACTTCATCACTTATTGTCACAAGGTTGTCATTTGTCATGTTTTCACTCTCAGCGGAGGGAAGCGAACAGGAATTGATTTGTTTGATTCCGACTACTTTCCCCTCATGTTTCCCTGTTATAAGACTGTTAATGAGTTCAGGTTCAGTGCCATCTGCTGCTGCTACAGTTGGAGACTTACAGCTACGATCGAGTGATAGTAGAAACAGATCAGCAGTTTAATTTGAAGAGCAGCAGTTTGACCCACAACACTTCCCTTTCTTTCATTTCTTCCCTGCTGAGACTCCTTCAAGCAGCAGGTCGCTGGCTGCACCTCTGTTTTAATGTTGCCGTTGACCTTTGACCTCCATGGTCATGTATTACATCACAAGTCTTATGTCAAATTAACAGGTATGTTTTGTAGCTGGATTTCTCCACCAAAAATAAAGAAATCAAAACTCCTCTTTTTCTGCCAGTTGCCTTTTTTTTTCTTAAAAATAACAAAAGTGTCTTTTATGTCTCTAAATTGCAGAATTTGTCAGAAATTATAGTGAAATAATATCACAGATTATTTGTTTTTCAGTTGAGCGAAATACACTTCACATAATAAGATTAATATGAATGTCATGTCATGTTGACCAGTGGTGTTTAGTTGAATAAAATTATAATTGCTAAATGTAATTTGGATGTAATTTATTCAGTGTTTTGGTTTTCCTCGCAGTTCAAAAACACTTTTCAGAAATAAACAGCTCCAAGTGCATTAATGGGAATGTGAAAACTACATTAACTGTTATTATTTTTTCTTTTATTCTTAGACTGAGAACAGGATGTGGATGATATAATTGATTTTTATTTTTATATGAATTAAAAAGGCCTCGATTGCGCATGGTTGCATTTATTGTTTTAAAAAAATGCATGCATATAAAGCCAAATCAGGGGTAAATAATTTGTCTTCTTATTGTTACTTGACTAAAGAAAAACAAAATATGTGTGGTCAGTTATTATATCCATTAAAAAGCTAAAAAAAAATGTCTTATTTCAGTTTAGGCCTATAATATTGTGAAAACCTGTAAATATCTTTTTTAAACATCATCATTTAAGTCTTGCAACACCTGTACTATGAAAACATTAATTCAATTCAATTGTATTTATGTAGCGCTAAATCATAGCAGAAGTTATCTCCATGCACTTTTCATTTAGACTGTACTCTTTATATTATTATTTACAGAGAACCAACAAATTCCCATTAAAGTACATTAGGGCTGGGAAATATATCAATACCATATCGATATCAAGATATGAGACTAGATATCGTCTTAGATTTTGTATATCGTAATATCGCGATATGGCATAATTGTTGTTTTCCTGTTTTTAAAGGTACAGTAAAGTGATGTAATTTAAAAACAAATGTGAGTTACAAAAACAAATACACGAAAGTAAAAAAAAATAAAAAGCTTAACATGCATTTAATTATGTTAATTAATTGGTCAAGTATTAAGAGGTGAGTATAGTTTTAACTACACTTCACTGTGCAGAAATCACACATTTCTTGCAAAGACAAGTAAAAACCTGCCATCATCATCATCATCAGTGCTGTACCTGACCTGCAGCTCTTCCTCCGTCTAAATAGGAGCCTTCACTCAATGCAAAAATGAATTGTTCAAGTATTAAGAGGTAAGTATAGTTTTAAGTACACTTCAGTGTGCAGAACTCACACATTTCGTGCAAAGACAAGTAAAAGCCTGCCATCATCATCATCATCATTGTTGAGCTGCACCTGACCTGCAGCTCTTCCCTCCATCTAACTATGAGCCTTCACTCACTCACTCAATGCAGATTATACACTGGCGCCCCCTAAATGAGCCTGAACACAGTACAGACAGACAGCAGCAGCAGCAGCAGCAGCGGAGCTCCACGGCGACTCTACCCGGGATGCAGAGCCGCTCTGGCGGCGTGGAGAGCCGGCTCGGTGGGGGTATAAACCCTGGTGCTCCGGTGCTGCATGATGATGATGTTTGAGTCCAGAAAGCACTTCACATAAAACCACAATGGAAGTCCATTTAATTAGCATATATTTAAATATGCATGAGTGTCACCCCTGATTTTTTGTTTGTTTTTATAATATAATAATAATGATAATGCTGATGATAATAATAGGCTCATACTAATAATAATAATGTGGTGTTTTTTTTACTCTCATGCATGGAATTGAGCTTAAAAACGTGACTTTATTCCCTCCATTTCCTCCTTAAATGCCACTTTATTCTAACACAACCAGCAACTATTGTGATTAGAATTACAATAATAATGGGAGAGGGGGTTTTATGGTGGGGTGGGGGGGGGGGGGTCTTTATCCCTCTCTGCTCGTCCCATAAATCGCATGAAATGACAGACAGTCGGTGAGTGAAGAGTTAAAGGGAGGAGACGCAGAGTGACACGCCTCATTGGGTAGATTATGTGCCGCAAACAAAAAGTGTGTGTCGGTGTGTTCCAGTCAGCCAGAGAGCATCGAGCCCCATCTGCACGCCTCCATCTCTCTCTCTCTCTCTCTCTCCATCTCTCCATCTCTCTCTCTCTCTCTGTGTCTGTCTGCCTTTATCCGAGCAGCTCCCAGTGTCGCCTCTATCTGCAGCAGCAGCACTGTCAAAAACCACTGGGAAATGTACTGACACTATACGGAGCAGAGACCAGGAGCGCATCTCCATCTCCATCACCTCCATCATCACACCGTCACCGCATCCTCCTGCTGCTGCTGCTTTTCGGGGCTTTTTTCCTCCTTTTTCTTCCTCTGGAGGTTGCAACCAGGGTTTTTTTGATTCGCAGCATCGCTCGCTGTTCGTTTGTGGATTATTGTTCCTCCTCATCGACAGAAAGGTAGGTTTTGTGCAATGCAAAGCTGTAAGAGTGTGTGGTTTGGAGAGTTTTTAAGAGCAGGACAGAGAGAGATGGGTTATTTTTGCAGCTACACATCCTGTGAGAGAGAGAAAGAAAGAAAAACGCAGATGTTTCAGCTGCCACACAGCTCTGATTTAGTTCAGTTTTCATCCTGGCACGGTTTTAGCAGATGGGTTAAACACCCCCCTCCCCTCCTCCAATCTACCCATCTACCACCACCCAGCACTGAGGCTGAATGACTGCTCTCCTCCTCCAGCTTCTGGATCAGAATCAGAATCAGAATCAGAATGGTGTTTATTGCCAGGTATAAGAGGTATATACACTAGGAATTTGCTTTGGTTTTGTTGGTGCAAGTTAAACAGTATAATAACAAAAGAATAGATAAAAACGTTAGAATAAAATAAGAATAAAAAAATTGAATTTCTACCAATATACAAAATAAGCTATAAACAAAATAAACATTATATATAAACAGATATTGATGTTCAAACACTCCGCTCTTTATCTCTTCTCTCTTATTTGAACTTGACTAGATAGACTGTCATTGTCAGATATTTTATTTCTTCTGAACATAACGAGGTTCTGTTTGGTACCAGAAACAAATCATTTATGCTCGCAGTGCTGAGAGACACTTTGGAAAGCCTCTCCACTGCATCGTGCGCAAAATGTTCCTTTCTGTTGCTGTTGAGCCTCTTTAGGAAGATATCAAATGCTCCAAAATCAGCAGGATTAAGAAAAACATGTATTTAAAACTCTCCAGGGTTATTTAATCAGATTGCACAGTTTTTATTTATCAAATCAGAGATTAAAATGAGAGGAGAGCATCGCTTTCTTCTGCGCGTACAGTCGCTAAACAACAGCCGATATTTGTGGATGGACATCTCATCTGTTCCACTATAGTCATCACTGGTATGAGTTGTTCATATCAGCCTGTTTATTACTGAATTGAATCGCTTAGATGCGCAAATGCCAGGCTTGCTTTGCGCAAAACTAACTTTTGTTCCAATTTTATTATATTTTATGAATCTAATTATCATTTCACTTTATAGTGCACAAGCTGTGTGACGGTGGAAGTTGTTTAAGTGGTTGTGTAGTGATTTATTACGTGTTATAAAGCGGTAATAGGAGGATTAAACATCAAAATAAATCAAACAGTGACTATAATAATGCACAAAAGGCCCAAAAAGCTACATTATAAAGAGCTATGAATTATTATTTTGTGGCGTCTGAAACTTTAATGTATGTTTTAATGCTGCTGTCTTGGCCAGGTTTCTCTTACAAAAGAGATTCTTAATCTCAATGAGTACTACCTGATTAAATAAAGGTTAAATAAAATAAATAAAATAAATAAATAATTTTGTAATCTTCAATGTCAGAAATATTTTTGTGCAGCAATAAATCACAGCACAGACTGGAATTACGCGCGATTAGAGCAGATATTTCTGACAGCGTTGAAACATTATTTTTTTAAAATTCTACAATAGAATTTGGAACGTCGCGCGCAGAGCCGCAGCCGTCTGAACGCGCACACGGAGGGTTCGAAACGCGCACACGGAGGGTTCGAACGGTTCGAACCTGGAGAAAAGAACTAATGAAGTGCTCGTGCTGCTTTAATGAGAGTCTCAGAGGGGAACGTGGAGGATTATGGTAATGAAGTAATGAAGGCGGTGCATACGCTGCTGCTGGTAGAAAAGGAGAGAAAGGTTGGCTGACATGAAATCAGTGACTTTGACAGTCCACTTGAAACCCATTGGACATGCTCTCTGCATTGGACATGCTCTCTCTCTCTGCATTGGACATGCACGGACCTCAGCAGCTCCCACTGAGAGGAGAGCAGCTTTACATGCATTCATTTATTTATTTATTTCATAAGGAATAAAGATCCTGGTGTTAGTTTTAACAAATCAACAAAACTATAAAAAGCCTTAATATCACATAAATATTACATTTATAGAATAATAAAACCATAATATAAAGCACGATAAGGCAATTATAAATCGCACAAGTCACTTTAGGGATATTATAGAATATTGAATATTGAATATTTCTTTTTTCGTTTTGAATGCCTCCAATCATAACAATTACAGCTGACCAGACAGAGGCCTACTAATGCCAATATAAATAATAATATTAATACTAATGCTTTTATGAAATATATATTATTATAATAATAAAGAGAGACAGGTAAATTATATCATGATCAACCGTTTATCTAAAATAATATAATAAATAAAAGAGATATTAGTATTTATATTTATTAATAATAATAATAATAATAATAATAATAATAATAATATTGTAATCAGATATGTGGTAAAATCGGAGACATTTTTTAATTGTTACAATAATTATTATAATAACACCAAATAATAATAATAATAATGTATTTTTATCAGATATGTGATACAATTTTAGATTTTCTTAAATTGTTACAATAATATTATAATAACACAAAATAATAATTAAAATAACACAAAAATAATAATAATAATTGTATCAGATATGTGGTAAAATTGGAGATTTTCTTAAATTGTTACAATAATATTTATAATAACACATAATTATATTAAAAAGAATAATAACAATAATAATAATAATGTGATTTGGATGATTATTATTACGTTTGGTCTGTTGTAATTATTTGGCGATTTTTATTTTTTTTAATTTTCTTTTATATATCTATAATTGACAACATTTGGAGAGCACATCATCAGGATGCAGGAGGTGATGAACTTATTACGAGGTCTGAATTAATTAGAAAGCCTGGCCAAAAAAAGAGAGAGGAAGAAAGAAAGAAAGAGCCCCCAAACGACGCCCTGACAGCTGGGATAGCCAATCTGTCCAGGAAGAGATTTATTCCCTCTCAGCAGCAGCAGAGGAGGCTGAAACAGAGAAACACACCAAACAGACAGTTTTCATGTGATAAAATAAAGAGGAAATGGGACAAATGTAACAGAGTGTGTGTCTCCTCTCTGCAGGGTGACATGGAGGAGTCCAGCTCTCAGAAGTTGGTGTGGGATGGGGACGCCAAAGCGGTGCAGCAGTGTCTGACGGACATCTTCACGAGCGTCTTCACGACGTGCGACATCCCAGAAAACGCCATCTTCGGGCCTTGTGTGTTGAGCCACACGTCGCTGTACGACAGCATCGCCTTCATCGCACTGAAGTCCACCGACAAACGCACAGCACCTTACATCTTCAGGGTGAGTGAGTCTTCATTCATTTATTTTAATGCAAGCTTCTGCATGTTTTATCATTTTTTTAATTAGCCCAATATTTTTTTTTATATATGTAATTTTCAAATTTAAATTCTAGCATCTCTTTTATGCATAATTTTCTTGCTGTGCAGCTGCAAAACATAATATATTATTACAGATTCAGGCCTTTTGTCCTGTTATGCATTGCATAACTGGAGCAAGAAGCTGCAATTTGAAAAAATATCCCCATGCATGAGCAGCAAAAATGGCATTTTTGTAGATCTTTGCAGTCTTATTTACGTTTTTTAATAAGCTATCTTATTCAAATATAAAATAAGCCTTTCACTCTACACTGCAACAAAATCCCATCTAAACAAGTAATTCAATCCTTTATTGAGTCATGAAAATCCTGTTTTATTATTTCTACAAGAAGGGAAGAATCTGCCAATGCATTTCAGATAATTTTGCTCAAGTGGAAAGCTGTTTATTTAAAAAATAATGCTTAAAATTGTCAATAATAATAGTGACATGTGTCTTGTTTTACGGTGTGGAAACTTATATTTGGTGTGAGCAGCAAAAATGCCATGTTGGTAAATCTTTGCAGTGTTATTTAAATATAAAGTAAGCCTTTCACACTACACTGCAACAAAATCCCACCTAAACAAGTCATTCAATCCTTTATTGAGTCATGAAAATCCATTTTTTATTATTTCTAGAAGAAGGGATGAATCTGCCAATGCATTTCAGATAATTTTGCTCGAGTGGAAAGCTTTTTATTTAAAAAAAATGCTCCAAATTGTCAATCATTGTCAATAATAATAGTAAAATGTATTTCAAAACTTGTTTATAGAAATAGATATTTAGTGTGAAAGGGTTAGGTGAGCTTAAATTAACCTATTTGCATGTGTTTTAATTAAAATAATAAGATTTTGAGGGAAAATATTTGCCTGAAAATGAGTTTTAGTTGCACTGAAGTAATAAGTCAATGTTTGTTTTGTCTAGGTGGACACATCAGCGGCCAACAGCACCTCGGAGGGCTTGATGTGGCTGCGGTTGGTCCAGTCGGCCCGAGACAAAGAGGAGCAGAACCTGGAGGCCTATGTGAAGAACGGCCAGCTCCTATACCGCTCGCTGCGCCGGATCGAGAAGGACGAGGAGCTGCTGGTCTGGTACGGCAAAGACCTCATCGACCTGCTGCTGCTCAGCTCCAGCAGAGCTCCCGCCAAGAGCAAAGGTGAGGAGGTCATGTCCTCGTTGGACATTATCAGTTGTTCTCAACAGTCTTTATTTCACTTCAACAATCTGGGGATAGCTTTTGGATGGTGTCTTGTTGTCAGAACTGATTCCCGTCTCTTGTCTTGGCAGGTTCGTCCCATTATTCGTGTCCAGACTGCAGCCAGAGGTTCCAGTTTGAGTTCCCGTTCTTGGCCCATCTCCGGTTCCGTTGCACCAAAAGATTGCAGAGCATCACGGGGGCCGACGAGGAGCCCAGCAGCAAGGAGAGCAGCGCCGAGCGACCAAACACCACCCCGACCAGGACCAGCCCAAAGCTGGGCCGCTCCGAGGGCTTCAGCAGCCCCCCGGATGCCAACAAACCCTCAACAGACTTTCACAACCTGGCCAGAGATCTAGAGAACAACCGGACCAGCCCGCCGAGTGACAAGGAGGCGGAGATCTGCAGCGAGAGCTCAGGGAAGAGGAAGTTCTCGGAAATAGAGGACAGGGAGTGCCGAGGGCCCAGCCTCCCGCAGTCCAAGTCTAAGGACGAGCTCGCCACGTCTGCGCAGAACTACAGAGGGGCATACGGCCTGGAGGAGAACCACAAGACCTTCTCCCCGCCGGGCGCCACAGAACTCAGTCAGGGCAAGCGCAGCGCCTTCACCGAGGTCAAGAAGACTCCCCAGAACCTCAAACACCACGGCGGCAGCAAAAACCTCCAGAGCTCCAACTCTGAAAACAAAGATGGCGGTCGCCCCAGCAGCAACCCTTCAGACAAGCACCTCAACATCAGGCAGGTGCTGTCGGAGACGCAGCCACCCCAAACCTCACCCATGGGCAGCGCTTTCACCTCCGTCACCCAAGGTGGTAGCGGCGAGAGGAAGAGCGCCTTCAGCCAGCCGTCTCGCTCCTTCTCCCAGATCTCGCCGCTGGTGATGCCGACCAAGCTGCTGGACTGCCACCCAACGGTGGGCGACACCATCTCCTCCAGCAGGCTCTACCAGGCCGACCACCTCGCCGCCAAACTGCAGGGCGCGGAGCTAGGTACCAACTGCCCCGTGCCAGGCGGCATGGCCAAGCAGAACCCGTTCGTGTACGCCACCACCTTCTGGCCCAAGAACTCCGGGGCCATCCAGCTCCAGATGCCCTCGGCGCTCACCCTCCTGCCGCCCTCCTTCACCTCCCTCTGCCTGCCGGCGCAGAACTGGTGCGCCAAGTGCAACGCCTCCTTCCGCATGACCTCGGACTTGGTTTACCACATGCGCTCCCACCACAAAAAGGAGTTCGCCATGGAGCCTCTGGTCAAGCGGCGGCGTGAGGAGAAACTCAAGTGCCCCATTTGCAACGAGTCCTTCCGGGAGCGGCATCACCTGTCACGTCACATGACCTCCCACAACTGACTTTTAAAGACTAATTAAAGGAGGGACTTTTTTCTAACTGTGACCCCGCCTGGATTTAAGCCGTCCGACTGGACATCGGCCACCTTAAAAATACAAAAACACCCCTTGCACTTGTTTTCACTTTGGACTATGATCTTCTAGTTCCTGTTCGGTCTGTTTACTTTTTCTCCCCGTGTACAAAATGTCATGTTTTGGGTGTATGCAAATGCATTTTTGACTTCAAAAAATGGATCTATTTATGAAGCACTTAAACGTTTGAGAATAAGGGAAGATTTAAATATGTGTAAATGTACAGTAAGTTGTATTTTATATCATATAAATGCAAATATAGAGAAGAAATGTAGTCACACGTCATGGTTTACAACAAGTTTCTTTTTTTTTTCATGTCTACGATGAATATGGACACAAATTGGGGATATTATGTCAGACTATATTTCAGAGTGCATGTAATATTAAAAATGATATTGATTTAAGATGCAGTCTATACATTACCGTGTAAATAATTTGTTTGATTTGAAATACAAAGTGTAATATTTTGTGTCAGTGGGGAATAGTTTCAGTGTTTCTTCCTTTTGCGGAAATTTACTACTTGATAGTTTATCTAATCACGTTGAATGCATTGACAATAAAATAGCTTTATTTTCAACTGTGGCCTTCCTGCATTGTTTTTTTTATTTATTAACTGCAGCTGAAATATATAATTTATTTAGTACTGATACACCAGTCTTCATTTTGCATTTATAAAACAAGAGCAACATTATATTTTTATTCATATAAAATGTGTAAAAAGCATTGCATATTTATTTTAGCTAATTATATGTTTGATTTTTTTATGTAAAAAAAAAAAAAAGTCATATAGTGCCAACCTTAAAATACAACAACCACATTTTATGCACAGTCCAAATAAAATTAAATACAATACAAACTTCATATAGTATAAAGTAAATTTATGGTTAATATTTCTTATTATTTGTTTCTATTGAAAACACGAGCACAAACACTGGATGTCACCATTTATTATTACCATGATTATTATTTTTATTATTATTATTGTTATTACTCCTACTAACATTATTATTATTATCATCATTATTATTATTAGCATTATTATTATTATTACTGTTGTTGATATTATTGTTATTATTATTATCATCATCTTTATTATTATTATTATTACTCCTACTACTATTATTATTATATACATCATTATTATTATTATTATTATTATTATCACTATGGTTAATATTAATATTATTATTATTATTATCGTTATTATTATTATTATTATTATTATTATTATTATCATCGTCATCATTATTGACACGTCTTCATTAATTGCTTTTGTAGTTTTCCCCTGAGAGAGGTCGCTTTTTCAATTACAGTGTTTGGAAAAGAGAATAAAATTCCCATACATGCAAAATTTAATACACCCGATTTCACGTTTAAAATACTGAATACCGGCCTGTATATAAATTATTTATAATGTATTTTTCGGAATAAAAGCTTTAAAACGAGAGAATAATTTCTGATTCGCTCAAATCTTCAGTTTCTGTCGCAAAACAGAAACTAGAGAAATGATTCAGTCAGCTCCTGATGTGGAATAAAAAAACCTACAGTGCGTCTGCATTTGAGATTTAGGCCTACATGTACTTAGAAGCAATATACAAGATTCGTATTCCTTTGTAGAAAAAACACAGACAGAAAGCTGTACAGTTACACCAGAGACACGAAATCAATTAATGAATATAGTTTAATTTTTATAATTTGAAAAGAAAGCTGCTCTCACCTGTAGTGATCAGTCTGACCTGTTTGGAGCTGTGATTAATATAAATATCAATAATCTAGCAGCAGTCTGTGACCTTCATGTGTAAAAGCTTTCAGATAAAAGAGAACAATCAGTAATTAAAGTTATTCTCTATAAATATAAACACAGACTGATAAAAGTATGTCTGTTGATCAATAATTATAAACCATTTACTGCTCATAAATATCATTATATGGTTTATAAATAAATAAAAGAATCTTTAGCAGCGCGAGGAGAACATCTCAGGTCAGAGAGCAGAAACCAAACCTGGAAAATAGCTCAACAGCGCCATCAAGTGGTCAACACGAACTACAGCTCAGATTTTACTGTTGGAAATACTGCTGTTGTTATTTAATGGAAAAAAAGCTTTAATGTATTTATAATATGATTTAATTTCAGAAGGATATTTTTATATAAATTACTTAGTCATTAGAATTATAATGTGAGTAATACCATTAGTTAAGATAAAGTTAATTTAAACTCATCTTAAAGCTCCACAGACGCTGAAATATACTATTTGTATTGAAATATTTATAAATAAGGTGAAATGCTGGCTATATAATGCATGTTGCATGCTGGGTGGGGGTCGGTACTGGGAGGACAAGTGGAAATATAGTAAATAAACTGCGATACCCGGATCATCAATATCAAAAGCAATCAAGAGGTCAAAGGTCACAGTTGTAGTCGAGGTTTTGAAAGGTAATTTAAAAACTGTGATCACTCAGTTCACTCCCTCTTTCTTTTTGTTAAGACATTAATTATTTTTTATTTATTTATTTATTTTTTTCTTTAGTTATGTTTTGTTCTGTTTGTATCACTGGGTGTAAAAACATATTTTTGCAAATACATGTTTTTGTGGATGTACTAATTTATGAGTTGACTTCAACAAAAGTTGAAATAATTCAAAATGAGGGTGACGACTTAAACTTATAGGAAATTTGTGTTTCTTTGTTAAGATTTTTTTAAACACATTCTTTATTAGATTTTCATGAAACATAAACGGTACACAGTCACTATATCAGTATACAAATGTACACAAGTCAAAGAAAAAAAATAAGGATACATAAAAAATATAAAAAAGAAATACAATAAATAAATAACTAAATAATAATAAAAATATATTTAAATAATTATTTAAAAAAAATAAGAGAATGTGTCTCTTCCAGCTAGTGATCACCAATTAATAAAAGGTCCCCATACTGTTTTCCCCTTAATTAAATAGGTATTTTATTCTAAGTATATATATGCAGACTGTTCTTTTAGCCGTTTACTAATACTTGGTCTCTTTACATGATAGATCTAATAAGATTTGCTTTTTCTGAAATGTGAATTTACAGTGAGGGAAACTACTTCTTGAATCTGCAGCTCTGTTGTGTTGGCAGCAGAAATCTTAGAGACAGATATCTCTGTATTAATTAATGTGATCTGTGTCACACAGGACAGGAAATAATGGTGGACAACTGAGGACGTCTAGTGAGACATGCTAGCAGCAGATAAAACCCACATAAAGAGGTCGAGGTTGAGAGGAGTGGATTCAGCACACGTCGCTCACATGATGATGAATTACAGCAGCGGTGCACATGTCTGCACGTTACACCTCATCTCACATCAACACACGCCTCCCGTGTCAGCAATCCAAACAGGTCAATCTCACCACCGAGGCATGTGATCGACCAGAGAGGTAGGCATGGCTAACTATCACACACACACACACACACACACACACACACACACACACACACACACACACACACACATATACACACACTGCAGTGATATTTAGTGGCCTCATGCTTTGCTGCTTGTGTCATCGTCCCTTTTGTGCCGCGACTCCCCCCCACCCCCGCCCTCCCGACACATTTGTCACTGCATCACTCAGCGCCGAGCGGCGTGGGACAGTTTATATCTCTGCTAAGCTGGCACTTCCAGTTGGCCTGCGCTCCAGTCACACTACATTTTTACATTTCAGGCATCGAGCTGATGCCGTCATCCGCGGCGAGCGAGAGAGCTAGCGGGGAAGTGAGCAAGCAGGTAGGGAAACCTCAGACGGGGTTCGCGGTCGCTGGAGTCGAACCAGTGACCTTTTTTGGTTTCGGTAAAGGCTCGAGAACTTTGTTTGGAGCCAACTGAGAGGCTCTAAAGATGGATTTATGGTTCTGCGTTGAGGGTTAGCGACCAATACGTTCTCACTCCCTACTCATCAAATAGCCTACTGCCTCTTGGTCCAACCCGTTCTCAGTCTAATGGTACACATCCAAAGCCTCCGTCCTTTCCATGCTTCCCATTCATTGTCGATGCATTCTGGTAGCGTGGCGGCGCAATTCAAGAGACGGGAAGTCATGTTGGCCGCTCCTCATTTGCATAAGGTTGATGTCTAGGCTACTTTACCGAAATCACGGGCATCCGGCGCGACTCGCTGCCTCTTGAAACTCCCAAGAAACTTTTAAACTAACCGTTGTCGATCTAAAATAAAGACAGATTCAGCGACTGCATGGCTTATGTCCCGCATAAAATGTTTTCAGAAACACATTTCGATTAACTGTTTTCAGATATAAGAGAAGAAAGTTTCCCGTAGCAGCCCATGAGAGAAAGCGTTCATCCAATCAGGTGCCGAGTGCCTTGTGTCTAGTGGCAGCCCATCAAGTGTCCAGTGCTGGGAAGCGAGGTGATCCCTCACGATGAAAAACACCTCCTGTAGACACGTATCACCAGGGCGTCAAACACAGATGCTTTGTCACAGCCGTCGGTGTTCGATATCGCTGTGGAAGCACCCTTGAGTGACGGTATGAAAACGCACCGGGCTTTCCATTAACTGCAATGTAAACCCATACGCGGCAACAGTAAACGCTCAGAGAAAGTGCTGTAGTGACGTAGTTTAAAGAGCAAAAGAGGCACACATGGCGGGTTGGAAGGGAGCTGGATGGGTCTAACTAACCTAACTAAGAGGTTTTGTTGCCTAAACCTAAGCAAGTGTTTTTGTTTAATTCACAATGTTAACCACGTGTTTACTGCGACAGAGGAGGAGAAGTGAAACAGAGGGGTCTGACAAAGCGTCAGTATGTGACGAGTTGGGATGAGAACGCATCATTGCCTCAAAAGTGTATCTACATTTCTGGGCTACAGCGGCCACACTGAGATACATCATGTAGCGACCGAAAGAACCATCAAAACCATCAAAACCATCTCCACCGCGAACCTTCTGCTCACTGTTCAGGTATCTGCTGCAGGACTGCCACTAATCCCTTGTGTGTGTAATTCCAGTGTTACTGTCAGTGAGCGTGCTGCTGAAAGTTTAGAGTAGAAGGAGCGGCAGCCGGCCAGAGTTTGTTGTGTTGGAGTACAGAAAGCGTAGCTTAGTGTTATCTAAAAGATCTTCAATGTCATGGTTGAATATTTAGATGATTTCCACAATGTGGATGAGGTTTTTGAATTTGTATATATTTGAGCCAGAGTATATTCAGACTTCACACCGAGACTTCTCCTTGAGCGGGACTTGGACACAACAACAAACAGACCGGATCAAGTGAAAGGTTAGGAAAAGGTTTGATTTCTCTGTAGGGTTCTTTCCATGATGTCGTCAGACACTTCTAATAACAATCTGAGCCTGTCAGTGGCAGACGTAACGTTACATCAACGCTGCTCACTGCCCTCGCAGCTCGTTTCACGGTTACCGGTTACAGCGTTCTTCCTTCTGTACTGGACCAGTTTCAGAAGTTGTTGTCCCTAGTAGTCACTTAGGGCGTATTCACACCTGCATGTTTAGTTCGGTTGAATCAAACAGCGGAGCGTTTACCCTCTCGGCGCGGTACATTTGGGCAGGTGTGAACACAGTGATTGTCCGCAACTTCCGCATGGAAGTTCTGACCAATTAGAGAGCAGTTTCTTTGCGCTCCAACATTTTGATCTGCTTGTAAATATTGCCGTGTGAACACAAACCAAACTCGAGACAATATGCAGCATTGTAACTACTACATGTGTGAAAATGCCCTTAGACACAAAAACATGGGGAAATAGGGTCCAGGTAGAAAAAGACCAAAGGTACCCTTTTAGCATCTTCTCAAAGGGAACCAGAGGTGCACCGTGCACGCTGAGGGTTCAGACAGCGAGCTAATGAGGCTGTGAGAGAGAAGTTCAGATCAGAAGTATCAATGTCACACGGTGACGGCGTCCTGGCCTGCAGCCCCGCTCACACCACGCTCCACAACCCGTCTTAAAGTCCTGATCCAGGGTTTACACAGGGCCGCTGCTGTCTCATTAGGATATCGCTGTCACATCATTATTTCTTTTGGAGACCTAAATATACACAAACAAGTGTCGTCCTCGCCGGTACTATTTCTGACCCACAATGCACTCCATCTGCAGGTCCGCTGACAGGGACAAATTTACACATCATGTCCTCTCGGAGATGATCCCCTAGCGTCCACATGCCTGAGACAGAGGGTCAGTCCCTCTGGGGCTCTACCTGTCTTCAGGCCACATCTGAGTCCAGGATTCTTCACGTGGTGGAGATGGTGAAGACTCCCGAGGTTGGATATTTAGGTTACACCTGTTTCACGGCTTCAAACGCCTCGCTGCCTTCTACAGAACGGACTCAGTTCACTGAAAACGTTACTAAAACCGATGTCGTCCATGTTATCGCTGTGTGCTCCTGGAATCATTTTTAGTTTTGTCCTCTGACCTTTGCATACTATGTACTATGTACTATATAGTTTCAGTTTCTCTGTCAAATTTAGTGTCGTTTAACGTCTGTTCAGGGTTTCGTTGCCTCTGAAAATGTCACACCCTAAAAGAAAAAATCTTTTAGGGTGTGACATTTTCATGAGCCCTCCAAGGGTATGTGTATATATACTGTGTCTTAGTATATATATATATATATGTATATATATATATAAATATATATACATAGGTAGCCAGTTTATTAGGTACAGCTAGCTATAACTGAAACAGCCAATAAATCATTTATGAACGTTTAATGTTTTTGTTGACCTCATTTATATCAACAAGGGCAGTTGTAGGGTTATTTAGCAAGTTTATAAAGTATTAAAAAGCTAAATCTTTTATGAAATAATCGATGATGAATTAAGTTATTATTATTATTATTTTGTTTTATTATTGTAATATTTAATGCATAACTTCTCAATGCATTTACAGCACATTATTAAATAATAACACATTTTTAAAGATACATGGGCTAAGATGCCTCACACATTGGTCAGGGAGTACAGATGAAAAATAGCCTAATTCTGGCATTTTTTAATTGCCATATTTATTAATTTGTCCCTTCTCAAATAAACTGAAAAAACATAGGTTTCAAATTTAACAAAAAAATATTGAATTTGTTTAGTCAAACAAGAGCATAACTTTTACTTTTCAATCAATGTTTTGTTTTAATAAAAATGATTGAAACCCCATTTTTTTAAAATAAAAAATCAATACAGATCTGAATGAAGATACAGTAACTGCACATGCGTGTGTGCAGGAAAAAAAATAGTAAAATAACAAATATGCATGCAATTATAAAGTCAAATTTAAACAAATCATAACTAATGATGCAACTTTTCAGCCACAAATATTTGGATTATTTTGTTATAAAGTTATCTAAAAGTGATAAGACAGAATTTATGTCAATGCAATTAAGCTGCCTTTTGTTTTTAATTGTGTCAATTCAATTCAAACAACTTTATTAAACCCTCTAGGGGCAATTGGTTTGGAGCAGCTTGTACATAAAAACAGTGACACACAACAACAACAACAACAACAACAACAATATATGTAAGCTAAAATATAACACAGGACCTAAAACGATTACTGATGTAAATTAGAGTAACTAATAAATAAACAGACTGAATAAGAACAATAGAATGAAGTCAAATATATGAAGTATTTTAAAGAAGATAAATCTCAAAGTTCCTCACTCAGCTCATACATTTGTACCAAAACACTTAAGTTATACTATATATAGTACATTCAATCCATTAAAATTCCAACATACAATATATTTTCTGTAGTTTTGCACTCATATCAATTAAAGGAAACAGTTTTCCACGTGTTGCCTGTCAGTCTTCATCAGTCTTCATCAGTCTTTATCAGTCCTTTCTCTAGCAGGTCAGCTGCTGATGTAATGACTGTGTTTCTCTGAATATGGTCGTATTACTTTGTTTCACATTCCAGTGGTGCTTTTGAAGTACATCTCCATAACAGCGTACGGTTTTCTTGGAGGCTGGGTCGGCATGCTGCTCCCCCCCTCCACCCCCACCCCCAACAGCTCCATCAGTCACAGTAATGACCGGAGCGCGAGGCAGAGGCATAGCTCGGGTTGAGAGTTGGCCTGGCGTGTGCCTCTCTTTCCGGACCGACAGCAGAGGACATCTCACTTATTTACAACCGGCAGCCGTCAACTTTAAGATCCCAACAACACACACACACACACACACACACACACACACACACACACACACACACACACACACAACCATCTCCTCAGAGACCGCAGAGGAAATTCATGGTAAAACTAGACGGAACTGATACATATATAATATTTGCACCGCTGAGAGCACATGCCGTTTCAAATCTGATTTAATTACACAGACAGAGGCAGTCAGCGGTGGAGGACGTATTCAGATCATTTACTTCAGTGACAGCTGCAACACCAGTCCTGCCTTAAAGATTTGACTTAAATTAAAGTACAGAAGTATTATCAGCAAAACATATACTTTACTGGATGGATGAAAGAAAATAAACCACAAGTGTGGTAGCAACCGCATGGGCAACATGTCTTTTATTTAGTGCTTCACCCAGCGTCGCAACAGGGTTAGGGTGTGTCACTCTGTATGAGACGGAGCAAAACAGTTCAACAACTTGTAGATGTAAACTTCATCAAAAGCTGTCAGACATTGTGCTGGAACAGGTATAATATTCCCTTTGAAATGTAGTGAAGTAGACGCACACAGTAGCACAAAATGGAAATACTGCGTGTAAAAAAGTACCTAAAAAGCAAACAAACACTTTACAGTCATTCAACTTAAAGTTACTGTGAGGAACTTTTAACTGGTTGTGAAACAGTCTCAATTTAATATTGATGTCTCTATATGACCTACATGAGGAAACAAGACCATCAGAGAGAAGACTGCCTATTTCTATATAGTTATTCTTAATGTTTGTCATTGGTGCCACCGGGTCCAATTTCGACAAAATCCTGCAGGTTCACCAGAAAATCCTTCAGCTCAGACTTCAGAGGAGCCTCCGGCAGCAACCAGCCCGCCGCGGACAGACCCAGATCCGGCTTCGCTGCCGCCTTCAACCTGCAGTCGGACCTTCGGCAGCAGCAGCTCCTCCTCCGGCCAGGAACAGAGCTTCGCCTCACTGCTCCACCGGTCCCCGCTGGGAGCCAACACTAACACCACGCTGCTGGAGACCCAGGCCGTATTGCTGGGCTCGCTGGAGGGAAGGGAGGCACGGGAGAACCAGAACCAGGACTGAGCGGAGCAGACTGTCAGACCCTGCTGCAGTTAAATGAGAGGTTTTTTCTAAAGGGACTCTGGTGCTTGGAAACACTTTTGTCCACAGGGACCGCCAAAATCAACACAAAAAGTGAAGTTCTTCGTAGCAGCTATAGTTTGTTTGAAAATTTGAACAAATTACATGTTAGTTATTCAAAAGTCGTCCCATTTTTTAAAAAGTGAAAGCCCTACGGTCTGCTCCAGCTTAGTGTTTTCTTCTTGTCAAAATCAGAAATGAATCAAGATAAAAGAAAATGAACGGCTCTCTGAGGACATATGTTAATCTCAGATTGTGTGCGTGTTACAAGCATGCTCAGGAGTTCCCGTGTGTGATCAGAGTCCAGTGAAAGGTCCAAATGAAGATGCATGGCGACCCAGGGGTGGGCCAGATGCAGAGGTGGATAATGGATTAGTGAAGATCAGTCTGGCTGCTTCCTGTGAGGAAAAGCAGACCAGATTTATCTTCTGGTCCTCCGTCGCGCGGCCACCCAGGGATCACTTAAAGGAAAAAGATCTGAGTCTGATGTGTAAATATCTTCAGAAGGAGAAAAAATGGATGTACCATCATGAGTCGACCAGAACACAACAAAGAGAAGACGAGTCTTTGTGAAGCTGTGACCTGCAGGTCTGTCACGAAAGTTTCTGGAGTTTCAGGAGAAGCAAAAAAAGATCAAATCTGCACAGAAGTTCCTCTTACTCTTGTTACACTTTGGCTCCAGTTTGGAAAAGTAATTCCTCTCAAAATAAATCTTTAGGTAAAGGGAAGCAAGTTGGCTCAGAGACACTGACTCGTGTTATGATATACTCGTTTCCAGCTGCAGCAACAGCACATTTAGATTTTATGAAGCAATCTTGGGAAGTGCTGAACAAAAGCATCAACTTCTTCACTAAATACATCCTGTTTGGGATGTCTGCATCTACCTCTTATAGGTTCTGGAAATTTATTCATCAAGTATTCATGGCTCGGAAATGTAAGAACATTTGAATTCTCATATCTGCAAATGGTTTAAAATTGTTCCTTGACATCTCATTGACGACCATGCAACTTCAAGTCTATTCAGTGAGATTTTAAAAAGTAAAAGGTGATACGTAAAGTCATTTGAGTATGAACCGCTCAATCTTAGTAGGCTTGAAAGGTTGCTGTAAAAATGTTGGAAGCCATTTCATGGGTTGATAACATTCGAACCAGGTGGCATAATCCAGTTCTGTGAGCTAATTTTAGCTAAAATATGTGTTTAACATCTGTCCACTGCAAGAGTTAAAAAAAAAAAAGAAATCCAACAAACTACTTGGTTAGATTTAGTAAAAACAAATCATGAGTTTCCTTCCAAACGTAATTCACAAAGCAGTTTAGTTGTATGGGAACGAAACTTTAGGAGACCAGGTTGACTGAATAGTACATGTCAGGCTGTACTGTAAGAGGCAGATCAACTATGTGAATAGAGAGACAGCTACAACAACTACAAACACAGCCCGTTTGCACCAAAAGGCGTGTGAATGCCACGATAAGGCATAAGGCATTTAGCGTGCAATACAAAAGCCTTTTGCTTTTGGCGTGTCATTTGTACGCCGTGTAGTCTGCACTGACTGCGATGTAAATACATCTGCCTCAATATGCTGCGCTGAGAGCTATAGTGACGTAGAATAAAAAGTAAGAATGACTGGGCAGGAGGGGAGGTAGATTGGTCCAACAAACACAGGACTTTCAACCAGGAGACCGCTGTTACATTTGTGACGCTTTTCTGGACTTATGTTACGTTGTTTCTGTACGTATTTTAAGCCCAACCGTGATGTTTCCCTTAGTAGTTTTGTTGCCTCAACGTAACTGCATACGTTAACGTTGTTCTGTTGTGTGGTGTACAAATGACAAGCAAAAAGGCTAAAGTGCGTAGTCATGACACGCGGTATGTCTGTGTAATGTCTGTGTAATGACGTTGACAGACAACTTCCATCCGGCCACAACAATAAGAAGTTGAAAAACTTTCCTACATTTCCTAAATGACTACAGAATATTTCTGTGGCTTCTTTCCCTCATTAATTAAAACATTTCCAGATGAAAGCTTCAAGGTTGAGACATAATAAAAATACAAATTTTCAGATTAAAAATCCAGACAGATAATTGTTTCTCAAGACACACAGGTTGTCTCCTCATCACCGTCACACAGCAGGTTTTCTAATATTCCAGAGAGCTGTTCAAAACTCTTTTATGGTATTATTGGTTTGGATGTGCATGTGTCTGCTCATACAGAACGTGTCACTGTAATTGCAATCAATTAGAATGAAGTGTTTTTCATATTTATGAAAGAATGGTATTTCAGGGATTTCAGATATTCTCCAGCAGGAACATCACAAAGTCAAATACCAGCAGAAGCTCTCAAACACACAAACACATCAAGTGAAGTATGAGGCTGGAGCTGCAGCTCCATTCCTCTCTGCTGGACCAGCTCCAAGTTTAGGATTGCCATCAGCTGCTCTCAGCTGTTTTCACCGGGAGCTGAGGACCTCCAATAAGCCTCCACAGGGAGCATGTCATCACCTGAAATCCACCCAGCACACCAACGGAGCCCTGCAGGACCCAGAACCTGGTCCAGGACTGTTACTGCTGCTGTGTTCACTCATTCACTTGTCACCAAAACTCTGAGCTATGTGAGTGTACATGTGTGGAGCGATGCACTTCTGTTTTCTACTTTCTCTTCATTACTTTAAGTTTGCAGGGCTGGTTTCATTATAATGGTTCTGAACACAGAGCTGTGGACTCAAAAACAGGATTTAGCAACAGGTAATCAGTCAGAGAGGACAAACGAAGCAGGAAAGGATCAGTAAGACTGGGTCGTACATACAAATGAGTGTGGAAAGAGTACTGGTATATATAAAGTAAGGGAGCTAATGAGTGAATGGGGAACAGGTGCTGGTGGGTCAGGGGGTCAGGTGATGGTTGGGCTACAGAGCAGGTGTGGACCGGCAGGTATCTGAACGTGACATGAGATCACACACAGGTGTTTTCAGTTCTTCTGGCTGATTAGGCCTCTGCTCTGCATTGAACTTCAAAGAAGATGTCTGTGTTGCACAAAGGTTGTTTTTTTAATCACGCTTTTTATTACAACAACCTAAATCACAACAAGTAAAATAATGTGTCCATCCAGTGGAAACAATGACGTCTTACATCATCTATTTTTTCCTGTTTACAAATAATTACATTCAAGGATTTAATTCTCTTTAAAAAGTTTGAATTCTTGAGCATTTGGAGATATAGGGTTTTCTCCTGACAGCAGTAGTTCCTGCCGAAATGTCACCAGGACAAATTCCTGTCCTTTTATTCTTGATACACACGGACATCAGCCTGGGCAGGATGTTCTCATTCCCAGGGCGTCAAATACCGAGACTTTGTCACGTTCAATACCGCCCTTTAGCGTCGGTATGAGACACAACAGGCTTTCCATTAACTACAAGGTAAATCCATCCACGGCAACAGTGAATGCACAGGGAAAGTGCTGTGGTGTAGTTTAAAGAGCGAAAGGGGAGGTGGATGGGTTCAACAAACACAAGACTTTAGACCGCTGTTTGTGTCCCGCGTGTTACGTTTCACTGTTCGTGTCCCGTGTTCACAACGTCCAGTCACATTTACACTTTACAAACGTAGAAATTTTAAGCCCAACCATGATGTATTTTCCTAAACCTAACTAAGTGGTTTTGTTACCTAAACCTAAACAAGTGTTTTTATTTAATTCACAACGTTAACCATGTGTTTACTGCGACTGAAAAGTGACGCCGAGGGGTCTGACAAAACATCGGTATGTGATGAGTTGGGATGAGAACATGTTGGTGGATCAAACCCTCCAACACACACACACACACACACACACACACACCCTCCCTTCCTCTCCATGCTGACAGGTGGTTTGTCTGTAACAAATAAACAGGTGTTGCTTTGTTGCTCTGCCAAGAAACAGCAAGCTGAAAACAAACCCAACAAACAAGCAGCAGCGTCGTTGTCCTGCTAATTACTGAGAGAACGCTGCGTTGATCACCTCAGTCTGAAGTTTAGTTTAGTTAAAGACCTGTAAAGGTCTTTGCTCTTCAGATGCAGAACTCATTTCCCCCTGAGACTTTCCTTCCTCCCAAACTTTACCTTCTCATTTCTCAGAGCTGTCTTTTAGAGCAGGGCCTTGAACTTTGAAAGAAGGAAGGTTCAGAGAAATGAGGATCTGTTGTAGCTCAAAGAGGTCGCCGGTAGAGTGGGAACAACACGGCCGACGGGAAACGTTGGACGCAGCAGACGGCACGTCCGCGAGGGGCTGCTGATGGTGGGAAGCGCTGACGGGGTCGTCCCACCGTGTGTTTGTGGATTCAGTGACACTTCAGTGACGTAACGCTCCTTAGAGTCGGTACAATCAGCTGGCAGTAGTTTGTTTGTGTGTGTAGATGAAAATGGCCTCTTCACGCTGCAGGGCATGTCTTCATCCCGTGCAAAGCATTAATGTAAACACTGTAAATCATATAAGAACAGGGCTGAGGGACATGACGGGAACTTGGCTGACCTCTGCAGTCGCAGCAGGAGACTCAGCCGAGCCGCCGCAGACCAACCATCTTAAAATATTGGGTGGCCAGCGAACATGTACACACAAACGAAACGTGCTCGAGTAATTCGACTCCCACGAAAAAGCAAAATAATAAACAGCGATCTGAGGCACAGCTCATTAATCTTGACCCCAACATGCAGGACAAGCAAATGCTACAACTAATTCATTTGTCTGCATCAGCGCAAGTATGAAACTGGAAGACCTGCTCACCGTCAAAGATGAACTTTAGGGGACTCTTGTGTGCAGCTTTCAACTCAGTTATTTCCACCAGATTTTCTTTGTTAGAGTAGAGGAGCCTCTGAAACATGATTTAGACCATCTTTAAATTGTAAATTTGTAAACTTGTAATGTATATGTGGTTGTAAAATAATTCTCTACTGTACACCTGCCTGGGATTTGAGCATCAAGGACCAGTCAAGTATTCAAGGAACTATTCTGAAACACGATTTACAACTTGTAACTTGTTCATGACCGGCTACAGACCATGGACTGTATATAAAGACGGACGACGTCTCTCCCCTTCCTCCAACTGTATAAAAGTGAAGCCAAAATATCCTGGATACAGGAGCTGCCATCTTGAGATTTTGATGTCATTTGGAGACAGAGGTATCGAGGTCCCGCCCACATACCTGGCCAAACCAATTGCAAACCAAGCACGGAAGTGAGAGAGACTCACAGCTGTCAGTCGTGATGTTTCATCCCCTTTTTATAGCATCAAATAACTAATTAAAACCAAACTTAAAAGAAAAATGAACACTTGAAGATACATCAGCGTGATAAGAACTACCTAGAATGAAAGGGGCGCCGCTGTAGCTCACCTGGTACAGCGGGCGTCACATGCACGAAGGCTGAGTCCTCACCGCAGCGGCCCAGGGTTGGAATCAGACCTGTGGCCCCTTGCTGCATGTCATCCCCCCTCTCTCTTCCCCTTTCAGTACTATCTCTGTCACTAATAAAGGCATAAAAAAGCTAAACAAATTAAAAAAAAGAACTACCTAGAATGACAGAAACCATCTTTTGGAAAAATGTTTTTTACGTGTACGTTGACTTTTTAGTTTGGTATGTATACGAATTACAGTGCATTACTTTTTCATGGGTATAGCTATGAACTATATTTTTTAATCTGACGTCACTATCGGCAGGACATCATTTTTATGATGTCATGTGCTGTGGTTGAGGTTTTATTTGTTTGTTTTTGCACGAATATGACTTGGTTAACTTTAGGGAAACATGAAGATTTGGGTCAAAATGATTACCTTGTTAAGGTTAGGAAACCTTTGACATCATGATTACAGTAATAACCACGTTAACCATGGGGTAAAGGATCGGGAACGGTCGTGGTCATGGTTAAAAGAACCCAACGTTGACTGTCAGTAGGAAATGAGAAACAAACGGCGGTCAACATTCTGTATATGTTTGTGTATCTCTATAATAGTATCACACTTCTTCATTCTTTGCTCTCAACTAACAACTTCTTCTTCCCCACACTCATGAACATAACCTATAGATACTTGAACTCCGCTTCTTCTCCTCTTTTCTAATGTTCAGTGAAACTTCTCTGACCACTGCTGGCATCTCTACATGTTTCATAGTCTTGGGATTTTATGTAGATGACATGACATGTAGAGTTACATTTATACTACAAATATGATTTATGTCAAGTGTGATTTTCTGTGCAAACTTTGATCCAGAGCATGAGAGCATCTGCAAAGCTGAATGAGACGTGCACATTTATTAAACATACAACACAAAGGACTTTTATTCTACCATTATGAGTATGCCGACTATTTAAGCACCGCTTGACATCAGAGGAGTATTTGTTGTCATCATGTTGATGACGGAGGCCTTTGGCCGGTCAGATTGATCACCGTCTCCGGGCTCAGACGGGTCAGGGCCGCAGCAGAACCTGCTGTCTGCTGTTTGCTTAGACTAAAAAGCTGCTAAAAGCCGGGATCAATGGGGCGGGGGAATCAATCAGGATCATCCGTGTTTATACGACTCAGGAGGATTACCTCACTGTTACTGGAATGACTGGCCATTAGAACAGTGGGACTAAACACTGGCCTGCTGTTTACATAAAAGGTAATGTGGGCCCGGCCCGGCTCTGTGTGCCAGAGACAATTAGGCCCCGAAGCAGGACCGTAATCCACCGCCGGGCGCGAGCTAATCGAATTCAAACATAGCTGGCCCCCGAAAACAATGAGGGGCGGGATTACAGAGAACGCATGTGAAGATAGAAAATTAGTGAGCTTAACACTGAACATGTGCTACAAGACTCACTGCATCACATGTGTTTTGGTCAACAAGTAGAACTGTGAACTGAAACAATGCAAGCAAGGTATGAGTAGGTGTTAATTATTTTATTTTGTGTGGTTTTTAAATCTTAACTCTGATTAAGCACCTGTACTGTATTTCTGGAGGCAGACGCCATGTTTCAAACTCCCTCCTTTAAAAGTGAACCATCAACAGGGCTTTTGTTTGGCTTTGTTTAATATGCAGGAGCAGGTTGTTCCATAAGGAGATCCCAGTATAGAAAAATTAGCATCTTGCTATTTTACTTTTACACCATATTCACACCAGAGCAGCGGTGAAGTGCTGGCTGTGGCGAGCTGCCATGCAATGTGTAAGAAAAGCTCCGAGCTCAGCGAGCTGCGGCCGTCTGATTCTGTGGCAAAGTGCGAACAAACTAAAAGTTGGGAAAAAGACAATCAGTAAAGAGAGTCCTGTGACTCCTGTGACATGTTGACCTGTGTTACAAAGAATTTCTGAAACACATGAACACGCCTCCGGGCTGCAGAAAAAAAATCATTTGGCGTTAACACGAGGAACACTGCATGACCAACTTCATATCATGGAGTGCATTTAAATAGCACAACATTTTAAGGACATTCCGTGTGTCATGACATTTTAGGCTTTTCGTTTGTCATTTAACGCCATGTCGTTACCGTGAAATGGTCGCGGTTATCTTTAGGCGACAAAACCCCTTAGTTAGGTTTAGGAAAACATCATGGTTGGGCTTAAAATAAGTACGTAAACTAAGTGACATAAATGTGGAAAACATGTCACAAACTTCACTAACGCAATTTCAAAATAAGTCATCAACACTTTAGGACATGAACACCGGTCTCCTCGTTGACAGTCCTGTGTTTGTTGGACTCTATTGTGACTCTACTGTAAGTGATGGGGGACAAAAGTCTGTATGAATTTACAAAGCTAAATTGAGGCAAGTTTGTGTCTTTCGTGCAATATCCCCTTTTTGTGTTAAAGGGTTCAATATGCTTGAAACTAAATGTGTTTGTTCGACATCATACCTAAAGCCAAACTGTTTATACCTGTTCTGAATGGCAACACTGAAAGGTGAGGTGAAAATAAGATGTCATAAAGAGAGGTGACAAGCGATGAATCATTCCAATAGTGACAAAGAGGAAACACTTTCAGACAGTCTCTGCTCAAAGAAATGCATGGTGTTGCACTCACATGACAAGTGACAGAAATAATTGTGTGAAGAATAAATAAAGAGAAGAGAAGTTAAAATTCTGCCTCTACTTTCTCAGCTCTGAACATCTGACTAATATCTGTGTATACGGTAGGAATTTCTGTTTTGGAAAGTTACAAAAAACATTTTTTTAGATGGTTTTATTTTGTCTGCAGACATTTTGACTTGTCAGGAAAAGCTCAGGTGTTAATAATCACATTGAAGATGCTCCATTCTATTCAAGTGTCCCAGTGAGCCAGCATGAACAATACTGTGACCCTGAAACTAGTATTCATTTACACCTGTGCCTTTTCTTCTGTGACATAACAAAGGGTATTTTGTTTAATGCATTTTTTATTCAAAAAGTTCTGACCTGCAGATTTTTGTTGTGTTTTGGTGTCATATAATGTTAATTGTCAGAATGAAAATCAGAAACAACAACACTGACTAGATGATTTATGTTTCTGCCCAATTCAGAGCAACAGGCAATGAAAGATCAGCGTGCTCAAAGGCACATAAAGGATCGAACCTGTGACCTTCTATCGCCTTGCTGCTCTTTACTTTGACCTAGCTTGGAACCAGGAAAGTCACCAAAAGATTTCAGATATTTTATAAGCAAAATGTCTCAGTGAATGAAACTTTTTGAGGATTTTACAAATAAGATCTTTGTTCTCTGAGGTGACAACTCTTATTTCTCACTTCTCACTCTTGAGCTGCTGCACTGTGGGAGAACTTTCACCTGAATACCTTTTTACTCTTTAGACATTTTACGTATTTCTGTGATTTGTGTGTTTGTTTGGCATCATCATCAGCTGTTCTGACTTTATATACAATATATAGCATCATAATGTTAAATATTAAACTGGTAAATGACACAAATCAATGGAGGTGACTGGACGAATCAGTTTCAATTACATATTTGTGTTATTGGTCACTATTATAAGTGAAATTCTTATCTGGGACATTCAGTGTTTTACTCAAGGCCACTTCTACAGGTCACATGACTGTTGCTGAGACACCAACTGCAAAAACTACCATCTTAAATATTAATTCAGATGGTTTTGAGAGGATATAACTCATGTGGGTAATAGGAAGTAGAATCCTTTGAGAGAAAATAAAACAAATAAAAAAAATATGTAAGAACAAAGCTGGCAAAGAGCGTAGCAGTTTTAGGGAAAACAAGACACATACTGGACCATAAATCACTGCACATTCTGTATTCTTCACTTGTATCACCATATCTGAATTACTGTAAAAGCAACTTACTGCCATTATGCATACTACAAAAGAGAGCAATCAGGATAGTTAATAATGTGGGATATAGGGAACACACGAACACACTGTTTTTAAAGTCACATGCATTGAAATTCATGGATTTGGTCAAATTTAAAACCGCAATAATTATGTTCAAAGCGAGACATAATTCACTTCAGGGCAATATTCAAAACATGTTTTGTGACAGAGAGGGGGGTTATAATTTAAGAGGAAAATTTAATTTTAAAAAGCATTGTGTTCGTACAACAAAGAAGAGTATGTGTATTTCAGTCTGTGGAATGGGTTAGGTGATGGGTTGAAGCGGAGCACAAATATAAATCAATTTAAAAAGCTATACAAAAAAGATATTTTTGGGAGGTATATGGTTGAGGAAGAGTTGTGATAAGGGTTGGTTTATATCTACTTTTTAACTCCGGATGGATTTGTGGGTTGTAAATAAACTTGGGATGCTCTTCATATATTTAATTTGGGATGTAAATAAATATGGGATAGTTTATATATTTTATTATATGATCATTCTATGATATATGAGTTATTAGATGAGAAGTGAGAAAGGGGGTATAGGGAAATATAAGTTTTACTTCTACCTACTCCTTTTCGGACACTATTACTCTTTTGTTTGTTATTATTTTGTATCTGTTTTTATTTATTTTATGTTCGAAATAAAGTCTTTCTTTCATTCATTCATTCAAAATGCCAGAAAAAAAAAACAATTGTGTGTTTTGTTTTTTGCAAAAACCCACAATCTGATCATAACAATGCCTCCTCTGCCACTGTGCACTGCTCACAATACACCAGGCAGCTTGACAGACGCTTGTCCTGTAAGCATGTGGACGTATCAGATGATAAGGTGGACTAAAGCCTATAAATACTGCTGCCAGAGTCTCCCAGTGTTTCAACTCTCTGCTGCTCCACCTGATGATCTGCTGTCTGAACCTCCGTCTGAACCTCCTGCGTTTAACTCTTCTTAAATGGAAAGAAACGCTTGCAGAAAAGACGCTTTTTCTCGTCTTATCATGTGTGATTTAACCACATCCTCGTTCTATTAACACCATGTCTCCTTGTGCGTAAAATGCCGCGCTCGGTGCGTCCTGGCGCGGACGGTTCCTTGGATAATGTTTGGTGTCAGACGCGCTTCCTTCACGCCCTGCTGCTGCTGCTGCTGTGGGTCTGTGGTGCTGAGCAGGAGGCAGGAGTGGCATCTCGGCGACAAAATCTGCATGAAAGAGCGTCCTTTAGAGCTCAGGCATGCATCGAGTAGTAGTGAGATCATTGGCGTTATAAATATCCCAGAAGAGCTCCAGCTACTGCAGCCGGGCTAATGCCCAGGAGCGCTGCTGCACGCGTCTGTGCGCACGGCTCAGACCTCATGAGGAGCGACACCAAAAATGCTCTAGTGTCTCCTTTTTTTGAAGAATGCATGTTCCTCTCTACCTTCTGACCGTCGCTGCTCACTTGGTTTGCGCTGCAGCCGCCGGAGCAGAGCGCGTCTCTGTCTCTTTGGAGCGCCAACTTGTGGAGGAGGAGATGAGGTCTGGACGCAGGACGTGCAGGCTCTACTGTCGGGTTGGCATCGGCTTCCATCTCCAGATTCATCCCGACGGCAGAGTGAACGGCAGCCATGAGCCCAACCAGCTGAGTAAGTCTTTCTGTCTCTCGGTTTACGGAGGAGAACTAACTACTACATTGTAATAAAGGTCTGACGCGCAGATGGATCCAAGTGCGTCTCGCTGAGAATGCGCACTTAGATCTCCGTTAATGCATTCACTCTTAATTGGTTTGCAGTTGTTTTCTATTTTAAGATAAGATAAGATAAGATAAGATAAGACTATGAATAATAATAAATAAATAAAGAATAAAGACATTAAAGGTCCCATATTGTAAAAAGTGAGATTTACATGTCTTTTATATTATAAAGCAGGTTTAAGTGCTATATAAATACTATTAAAGTATCAAAAGACTCAATCCACAGAGTAATACACACAGCCGGTATTCAGAAACTCTGCATTTGAAACAAGCGGTTAGGATTTCTGTCCATTTGTGATGTCACAAATAAACAATATTTAGACTATTTCACAGTTTTAAATGTAAACATTCTAAATGTGTCCCAGTTTATTTCCTGTTGCAGTGTATGTGAATGACATCAGCTGACAGGATGTAAACATGGACCCAAGCTGTTTCCTAGCAACGCAATTCCGTTGCCACTCCGTTGAAATGCACTAAAACGGAGCGTTTCAGACAGAGCGTGAATACGGGTATATTCAGACAGACAGTATGAGAAAAATAATGTGTTGTTTGAACATTAAAGCATGTAAACATGTTCTAGTAGAAACCCAAAATACAAGTATGAACCTGAAAATGAGCACGATATGTCCCCTTTAAATATCAAGATAAGATAACATAAGATAACATAAGATAAGATGAATCTTTATTAATCCCCGGAGGGAAATTCAGGTGTCAAAGCAGCAACATCAGCAAACAGAGTGAAACACAGGAGAGGTAAAGGTATACAAACATTATAAAAACAATAATAGAGATACTATTTGATGTGACAGCTCGCAGTTTGGTCTCCTGGATGAATGCCAATTACACAAATTGGGACCACAGACCATTAAAGAGTGAAAGCACATCATCATAAATAATAAACTGTATATATTCAGTAAACACCGGCTCTATGATATCCTCCAACACGACCAGAGACCACAAAATACCTCCTTTTATTCTGAAAATCAAGTCTTAAATCAAGTTTATGTAGTTTAAAACTACAACTTCTTTATGTCTAGGCAACAAAACTACAACTTCTTTAGGTTTAGGCAACACAAATTCAACTTCTTTAGGTTTAAGGAACAAAACATAGTCAAATTCAGGTGTCAAAGCAGCAACATCAGCAAACAGAGTGAAACACAGGAGGGGTATAAAGGTATGCAAAAATTATAAAAACAATAATAGAGATATAAAAGATACAGAGTGAATGGGTGAACATGGTGTGTGCAGTCCATCAATAAATAAATGTAGTATGTGCAATAAAGAAATATAATATGTGCAGTCTATAAAGTGGTATATAGGATGTATAGTGTAAAGTAAGTGTAAAGTGCGCCAGTGGTTAGAGTCCAAGATGGTTGCAGATAGTGCATGCTTAAAGGCAGATAGTACATGTTTAAAGGTAGATAGTGCATGTTTAAAGGCAGATAGTGCATGTTTAAAGTTCTTAAAGTCCTCATAGTTCTCATATGGGGTCAGCCTTGGTTATGGAGCCTGATGGCTACCAGCATGAAGGACTGTCATTAGATGTCATCAAATGATAATGATTTACACAAGAGGAGTGAGAGGAGCGTGCACCTAAACTTAGTCTGCTGTTTGACCTCCTGTGACATACTGTATCAGGGCAGCATCTGGCTGAGCAGCCTGGTTGGTGTCGGCAGGTAGACTATATGTGGAAGTAACAGGTGCAGCAGTGAGGATGTGTTGGATTCACAATCAGCATGATTGTCATCACAACAATGTTAGTATGTTACACTGCAAAAAAGATCCTGCTTTAAAAACACAGTCTATTATTAGTGTTATGGTCTATTATTAAATCTTCAGACTGTTTACCTTCAAAACTAGTTCAAGTATGGTTTGTTTTGGATGCAAATTCAAAGATTTGACTTTTTTTTCACACAAAAGAAGAAATAAAGAGCTATAAGAAGTTGTCATACAAGCACATTATTGTTCCAGTTGATTTAAGAGACATTAGATTGTTGTAATTAATAACTACATTGAGTTACTTTGCAGGGATATAAGCAGGTTATAGTGCCCAGATTGATGTGACGTGTTTGTCCAGTCATTTCAGCAGCCCAAAGCAGACTGGATTTTTAGGCTGATATGGACCATATTTTTATCTCGATATGTTGTTTTATGTATTTATTAATGTCGATAATTATCATGATATATATTTAACAATAATAACAACAATGCTCAACTTACAGTTACAGTTTTACAGTACATTTTGTATTAGTTTACCTTTCCCCCTTTTGTATTCATTATGGAGGAGACAGTAGATATGAAAATCAACTAACTGAAATATTGTGTTGACATAACACATCTATTCACTAAGGTAATCACAGTTTGCATTATACATGTACATAAATTTACATGCACATAGTGACATGGAATGGAATACATAAATACATGTTGTTAACAGTTTTAAGAATAATCTCCTTATATAGGACGGATTAGCCTCAACAAAACCAGGAAGTTAATAATGGTTTATAATATACATTTATTTATAATCAGAACAGGGCTGCTGCTTTTGAGCATGCGCACCAGAGACGTCCGCTGGCCGAGTAGGCTAACTTGAATGAGGATAAAATAGTTAAACTCAGCAGCTCTTCTGGACTTTTCAAATGTTATCGAACAGAGTTGTCATTTCGAGGCGGTTGTGACCAAGGTTATAATAGTTTTACATTTTCAATTAGTTTTTATTTTATTTTAGTTTTAACTGTTGTTGTTTAGTTTAGTTTTAGTTAGTTTTCAGAGTGTGTTTTTAAGTTTTAGTTTAGTTTCAGTTTTTCAGAAAGGGTTAGTTTGAGTTTTCATAATGTCTCAGAAGTATGTAGCTACATATACTGTACATCCAGAATACATGGCTGGAGAACTGTGTATGAATGGACATAATGTTTAATGTTTAATCTTTGTGCTACTTTAGTGAAGCAGTTGCAGCGTACTTCCGTCTCCTGGAAGGTCAAGTCTGTTCAGTTTCTGTGGATCAAGGTCACGAAAGTTGACGGAAATTCATGCTGTCTCCTTTTTTTCTGTAGTGATATATATTAGAGCTAAAACTGAAATTTTACGTTCATTTTTATTTTATTTGAATAATTTTTTTACTCAGGCGATCACTAATCATTTCAGTTTGAGTTTTTCTTAAAGGATATAGTTTTTATTTAGTTTACTAACATTATTTTTCACTGCTTATTTTTTAGTTTTAGTTTTTTCTTTTCAGTTTTAGTTTACTATAATAACCCTGGTTGTGACAATCAAAACATTTTATCCACTGTTTTACAACAGCTACAGTAGTGATGGTGGAGGCTACGACGTATTGACTGTTCATTCAGTGTTTTTGTAGGTAGAGGAAAGCGGATTAATAAATAACTTTATCGAAAATGAATCTCATAAATTCATCATCGTTATCATGGAAGATTTTATGCTGAAAATTTTCAAGATGTTTTTTTCTCCCAAGCTGATACTAATAATGATAATCGAAAGTTTAAAAGACAATCAAATAACAATATATGACATTAATTTTTGTACATAAACACACAAGAGCAATATTGGTCCAGATTTATTGGTCCAGATTTATTGGCCAATTTATCAGTCTACCTCCTGTAAAAAGTGGGACAATTCTAATATAACTTGTGAATAAGAAAGAGATTGAAAAATATCAGTGTAGCAAGATCATTTCCTTTTTTTATTGAATCCAAATAAATCAGTTTTGAGACTTTTCTTACAACAAGGGACAATAAATATCTTCAAATAAGGAACATGACCATCAAGATTGCACAAAACTATTTCCATCCATTTGTAAACATCTCTGAACTCAAATAAAACACAAGATATCAACACTCAAACTCAGACGAATAAGAACAGTGAATATTATTCAGCACAGCTGCATCCAGACGAAGGACATTAGGACTATTAGCTTGAGTTTTGACTGGAAACATTTATGTAAAACTTAGAGCACATTGTTAATTCATCAGTTTTTAAATGCCAGAGCTCCGACCGTCCTGGATGTGAATCTCGTCCTGAGTCATTTAGGCCAGAAGACTGAAGTCATAAATCAGATTTTTAAGTTTTTACTGCACCATCAGATCCCTCATCGCTGCTCCCGCTCACCGTGAAAGTGCACTTGTGCCTCCATTTCATGGTCCCCTTCAGAAGAGTTGTCAGGTTACATGGATTTCAACACGACAGCCATGTGGTTTCGAATCCTGCTTGACAGCGCTGGAGACGAGCAGGAGACGGGCCGTCTTAGATGTGTAACATGAAGATTCTTTTACCATCACACTGCATTACGTTTCATATCACTGAATACCTCAGAGATTAGTACTTAATACACAGTTACAGTTACTGCACAGACAATGTTCGTCTGGGATAACACCTTTTATTCTCATTCTGGGACACTAAACTGACCTCGGATGGATATATAATGGTTTGACAATATCGTGTCAATATCAGCATTTTGTTGTGATATTTCTGTCTCCATAACAAGTTTTTCCTTTGAACCAGTATGTTGTTATTCTGCATGGAAGAACAACTGAAACTCTGAAACGTGAAGCCAATGCTGAAGTGTCTTAAACCTGCATCCTCTCTAACAGCCAGCAGGGGGCGACTCCTCTGGTTGCTAAAAGAAGTCTGATTGTATAGAAGTCTATGAGAAAATGAGCCTACTTCTCTCTTGATTTATTACCTCAGTAAACATTGTAAACATGAGTTTATGGTCTCAATCTCTAGTTTCAAGTTTTCTTCAATACAGCATGATGTTCATTTAGTAAATTATGATCCCATTTAGAGTCAAATAGACCATAAAGCAGGGGATGCTTTAGGGCGGGGCTACCTTGTGATTGACAGGTCGCTACTATGGTGTTGTCCGGTCTGGGAGTCGTTTGTGTTTTTGTCTTACAACTTGAACTCTTTCACAGTTTGTTTTCAGTTCATCAAAGTTAATTATGACCTTTTGGTTGCCTAAAAATGCGTTCGGTTGTACTTAGCTCCACCTTCTCCTGCTGGTTGCGAAAAACCAAGATGTGCAACGGCCAAAATGCCGAACTCGAGGCTTCAGAACCGTAGCCCTCAAACCAATGAGTGACGTCACGGTGACTACATCCACTTCTTATATACAGTCTATGTGCAGAATATGACATCGCAAGAATTATGTTCATATTATAAATTATATATAAATTGTGAATAATTATAAAATTATAGTTGCTATAGGCAACTAAAAAGTATGATTAAGGAAATATTCAGGTCAGGCAACTGGGCATAAGTTGTGGAAGTCGTTTTCTCTGCGATATATAAACATCACTTGACTTCTTGCTTTTCTGCCCAATGCAACCGACCGACTAGCACCTCTGGCTACTGAACAGTGTTTCTGAGGCAGCGGGGGTTTAGGGGCCTTGCTAAAGAGTCTATGGTTCAACCTGGCGACCCTCAGGTGGTGATCCTGCCTCTGTGAACTCCAGACTGCTACTGTTAATCCCACAAGTTAACCACTGATAGATTTGTGCTTGCAGACCACATTAACAGCCTGCAGTGCGTGTAGAGTAAATGTTTGTGCACGGTGCAGACTGTCCCGGGATCGTCTTAAAGATAACAGCCTCTCAGAGAGTCCCTCAGCTCTCATTACTGCTGCAACGCTCCATTGCACTTGCATGACTTTGGTTTGTATTTGACATAACAGATAAAACATGACGACCAAAAACAATGGTTGAATGCACAGTAGGAAACTGACACATTCAACTTTTTAACACCAGAAGATGTCGCTGCGTGCAACTGGCATTTCTGGTAAAAAGCAAAATGCAATTAAGCAATTATTACTGTGTATTCTTGATATTCACTCTGGCTGCCAGAGAAGGTTGATAAAGACATACATTGAACTGGATAAGTGAGCCGACGGCAGAGCAGATCACTCTGTTATTCAGACTGCTGGAGGAGCGACGAGATGCAGAAAACGACTAGAGGAGTAAAAATACACCCTGTCGCCCATCAATCATCAGAGCATGTTGTTTGTCCTCCCAGGTGTCCTGGAGCTCTTTGCGGTGTCTCAGGGGGTCATCGGCATCAAAGGAGTCTACAGTAACAGATTCCTGGCCATGAATAAAAGAGGACGGCTCTACGCCACCGTGAGTATCCAACACGCCTCACACACTGCTTCTGCTGGTCACCCTGAACTCTCTCTCAGCACATAAACACTGCTGACTGTGCAGAGTTACTGCAGACTATGTGTAGATGACAAGTGTTGATTGCAATGTTGTTGTCCAATCATACAGCTGGCATGGCTCTTCAAATGTTTAACTAGCTATGACGGGTTTGGATTTCTGACATCTTGCTAATGTTTAAACACTCACAGTTAAGTTAAAGCTACATTTGGTAACTTTAATGAAAATAACGTTGCTTAAACTGTCACTATATCCTGACAGTAGTGCATGAGACAGATAATCTGTGAAAGAATCATATTCCTCTGTGTCCTCCGGTGCTCCTAATGGTATATGCAAGATTTCACAGACGAGAGGAAAACAAGCAGTCAGAGCTGAGCAGAAGAACTCACATTAGTGCAGAAATATGGGGTTCAGTCAGACCTTTCTCCAGCGCTAAAAAGAAGGGTGGAGATACTGTAGGTCTGGCTATGTGAGACTAATCAGACACACATCCTAATATATTCCGACTTTATAAAGTTGTCGTTGCTAAAACATTAGTAAACAGTTGTCCATTTCCATACCCGGCAGACACAAAGCAACATTATCATTCCACTGGAGTCGTGTTTCACAGGGTTTTCACCCAGGAGACTGGGGTTCACATCACGAGTGAAACTAACAACATGTAATTGTATTTATAGTTATTTTAACCCAAAACACAATCTTTTTCCCTAAACTTGACCAAGTGTTTTTGTTGCCTAAACCTAAAGAAGTTGTAGTTTTATTGTTTAAACGTAAAGAAGTTGAAGTTTTGTTGCCTAAACCTAAAGCAGCCTTTTTGTTTGTGATCAAAATGTTGTTTCACTTTCACTTTAACAATGTAGTAGGTGTAGTAGGCCCCTACTGACCCACATCTATGAGGCTTATAGCGACTGATAACGCCTATTTAATGGCCTGATAACAGTTGAGTCGGGTGCATATTGTTTACTTCTGTTTTGATGAACCATTTCTTGTGTTCTGAGCACACTCAGTGCCCATACCTACCAGACCAGAATTTAACTTGGCTGAATACTGTGAATCTGCTGATGTGATGCCCGTCTCTGCTGCTTCTTCTGGTCTCATGAAACGGGTATATTTCTCCATCAAAACGCTGCCTAGTGCAGCTATATTTGTCTTATTTATTAGTTTGTGCAGCTTTGCATCTGTGCTGCATGACAAAATCCCCCAAATCTGACATCAGCATGTCATGGCATACTGCTGTAATCTTTAGCCACAAGTTTCCAAGACTCTCAAATCCCCCCAAACACACAGTAAGCCCAAATCTGCCCACAGCAGCTTGGCCTCGCCGCCGTCAGCGGGCCCGGCCGGCCAGCCGGCAGCCGGCCGCGCCGACGAGTCATCTGCGGGAGCCTTGGCAGGCGTATAGATAGAAGCAGCTCCCTATTAGCATGTGTTAATGGGAAGAGCAGATTAAGTCCTGTCTGGGACGGCTGATAATATACAGAGTAGTGAGCCACAAAGTGACGATCAATATGTGGAGTAAACAATCAGCCAGTCGGAGAGAGACGGAGAGTCTGTGAGCTGCTGCGGGCGTGCACGCTGAGCAGCGGCGATTTATGCTCCCCTCAGCTCCTGGTATTGTTTCATGAAACCCCGTCAGCGGGGAGTGATGTGGCGTCTTTCCTCAAAGTGCATTCTCAGCCACGGCTTTCTAGAACTGTACTAATGCGACTGTGAGCCGTCCACCAGCAGATTACAAACCTTGTCGGGGTCAGAGCACATCCAAACAAGATTTAAATAGAAACTGGGCAGACGTGGATAATAAGAGAAAATAATGCAAGAAAGGAGACTCAAACTAAAACCATCATTTCTGTTCTGCTGGAAGTCTGTCATGTAACGGTTCTTTCTTGTGGACCAACATGTCTGCAATCCGCCCTCATCTGTGCCTTCATCTCCCAACTGTCCAAATGTCAGAAATGAGACTCCTTCTGCATCAGCTCAGAGGTCGATCGTCTGCAGGTTGTGGCTTGTTTTGCATCGTCAGGCTGAGGTTGACGCCGTTAGAGTGGAGCTGTTTTCAGGTTCATTAAGAGACAGGAGGGAAGCAGGAAGCAGCATTATTAATATTAACATGAGCCCCTCAGTCAAGGACAGAAAATGCTGAAAAGCTTCATAACTCATTATTTATCCTCATGATCAAAAGGAAAGTTTACTCACAGATCAACACTGCTGGAGCTGCCTTGCTTGAGGGATGGAGTCTTCCTCACAGCTGTTTTCTGTGTTGAATTATCTTTGGTTTGCTGTGATTGTCAGTGTCAGAGCTGCCAGATTACTAGATCTCGTGACCTGTTTTTTGGCAGATGGAGTTTGCTCCATAACAACTACAGCGCCATTAGTTGAGGAAGACTGGTTGAAAGCTCGGCATAAAGTTTGCGTTAGTTTGAGTTAAGATTTTTTGCCAAAAAGTTTAAAAAAGGATTTCCTAGATTAAATTAGTAAATTTATGAGAAAAAAAACACACATTTGCAGAGTCGTCTGAGGCGTGATGAGGCTGATCCAACCATGGAAAGTGAAGCAATGTGGTCCTTTGACAAAAATAAACAGGTTTTTTGTCAGGATTTTTTTTTTCTTAATTTAAGAATTTAAAATCTTTAATATTCAAGTTTTTTTCTCGTAAATTTGTGAGTTGATTCTCAGAAAATTTGTGAATTGATAATCTCAAAGATTTTCTGAATTATTTCTCGCAATTTTATGACTGATAATCTCAGAACATATACAAGTCTTTTTCTCGTAAATTTGTGAGTACAATCTCAGAAAATTCTGAGGTTTATCTCGCAAATGTATTACTTTATAATCTCAGAAAATAGTCACGTTTTTTTCTCGTGAGCTTGTGAGTTTAATCAGTGAATTTCTGAGGTTTTTCTCGCAAATTTATGACTTAATATGCTCAGAAATTATTCAAGTTTTTTTCTCGTATATTTGTGAATTTTCTTCTCAGAAATGAACAACGTTAATCTTAGTTTTTCTCTGAATATCACCCACCTCCCACAGCTCCGAAGTTACTTTTATTTTTACCTACAATGGTCCTAATATGTTGCCATAGATACCAAGTTTTTAGACATTTGAATTTTTTATATAAATTGTTTTATTTGCATTAAATTTAAGTTTGATATTTTAATCAGAGCTCCTTTTTTGCAGCTTTACTGTGGATACCTAGCGCTCTGTGAGACTGGCTCTCTGGCTCCAAGCGTTGCAGTCGGAGCTTATTTCTGCCTCCGGAGCAGCTCTGCCTCGGAGAAATATTTGTACAACTAAAACTCCAATCTGTGTCTACAGCTGCACCGTGCGATTTAACCGCCTTGATGATTCGGGGGTGGATGTAAACCTCGGGGGCCACAGACGGGCTCGGGCCTCACGTCGCGGTGTCAGGTGACACCCTGAACCTTATCTTGTTGCATCGTCTGTCATATCTCATATTTAGATGTTTTCACAGTGGTAATTTATTGGCTGAAGAACGGGCGAGGAGACAGATGCACATTGCTCTGCATGACCTTCTCAGCAAGCCATCACAAACATAATCTTTAGGAAGGTGAAAGGGTCACCTGCATCTGTTCAACAACACAGTGACACAGTGGAGGAGAGAGGGAGAGAAATGCAGCCACTTGATTGAACTCTGGCATTTCTTTTTTAGATATGTCTCAGCTACAGTGTCTTTTGCACCTATGATGTATTCATACTGAAGATACATTTTATGTCTGATCATTAGGTGTTTCCATTTCCTAACAAGACCAGTTCCTTAAGTCAGTGTACATAAGAGTTATAATAAAGCAGACTTTACCATTGTCATCAAAAAACAATCATCATAAAAATACGGAGCCGGGGGAGGGAGGTGATATTCAGAGAAACAACTCAGAAATTCCCAGATTAAAGTCATAAATTTACGAGAAAAAAAAATGTAATATTCGCTGAGATTATAAAGTCATACATTTGCGAATAAAAACTTGGAAATTCTCTGAGATTAAAGTCGCAAATTTCCGAGAAAATAATTCAGACACTGCAGTAACGTGAGCCGCCGAGTGCAAACGGTGTTTACCGGTGGAGTCTGTGGTGTGCAGTGGTGGAAGAAGTAGTCAGATCTTTTACTTAAGTAAAAGTAGAAATACAAACATTTAAATATACTCTTCTACAAGTACAATTCCTGCATTCAAAGTGTTACTTAAGTAAAAGTATTTAAGTTTAATCCGCAAAATATACTTAAAGTATCAAAAGTAAAAGTACTCATTATGCAAATGTGTGTTATAAAATATTATATTACTACTTTGTAGATTAGTAGTATAGTACTGCATCATATATGTTTTATGCAAAAAGTAACTAAGTGTCAGACAAATGTAGTGGAGTAAAAAGTACAATATTTCCCTCTGAGATGTAATGGAGTAGAAGTATATAGTAGCACGAAATGGAAAGACTACAAGTACTTTAAAATTGTACTTAAGTACAGTACTTGAGTAAATGTACTTAGTTACATCCCAACGCTGGTGGTGTGATGACGTACATTTGTATGAGAAGTCCGTAATTATTACTTTTTAACCTACAATGGCCTTAATACGCCGTCACCCAGATAATTACAAACCCAGTCTTTAAAGTTTGTGCATATCAGAGCAGAGTTAAAGTGTGGCTTTAGTTCAGTTTGTAGTCTCAGATTTTAGTGGAAATAATAAAGTACTCCATCCATCGGTCTGTAGCAGCGGTAGGAATAAAAAGGACACATTTGTGAAGAAGCATTATTTATGTCGGGTTAAATCTGTAATGTTCTACCTCTGCCCTCAGCACAGCTAACCCCGAGGATCATGGGAAAGGTCCCTTTAAAAGAGTGTGACCAATGCAGCAGGGCAAGAGCCAGGTTAAACAGCTGTACAAGCATTATGATTTTAACAATAAGATCTCTGGAATCTGGCCGCGGCCATTAAATCCTATGAAACACAGCAGGAGCCAAAGCTTTCCCTGGTATTCCTGTTTGTGTGTGTGTGAGAGAGAAAGAGAGAGAGAGAGAGAGAGAGAGAGAGAGAGAGAGAGAGAGAGGGTAAGGAGGAGAGGACGAGGGAGGCAGGAGGCGCGCGGTGTTAAAAGTGCTTGTCATGAGCAGAAGAATCAGTGTGTCAGACTACTTTGTTCAGCCATCAACAAGAGTCCATGAAATAAGAGTACATGTGCACTTATGCATAAACACTCACGCAGATGTGCGCACACACACACACACACACACAGTCTGCTCGCTGTTATTCGCGTACATGACTGATGTTGTTTCCCTCAGAGCCAGACAGTGGCTGACATGTAAGGAATAAAATAAATGTTGTTTTAATGAAGTGTGAGCTTGTATGACTGACATACTCTTCTCTCTGCACAATATACTGCATAAAACATGCAAATAGTTATACATGTAATAGGTAAATGCAGCATATGTACCGCGACTTGAGAGGAAATGCTAACACAACTAAGGCCTAGTCCACACAGGTAATTCTGTAAACAGTGTTTTTTTTCCTCTTTCGTTCACAAAAACAATAATGTCCACAGAAGCATCTCCATCCAGATGAAAACACAAAAACACAGTTGAAGTGCTGTCAAGGTCAGTGGGGAGGTTGGGCCACACATACACCGGCGACGGGGTCTGTGTCATGGGAGTGTTGCATTGGATAAGTAGCAGTGACCTCCTTAGCGCATTGTGACGCCTCACCTCCTCAATATAGTGGAACAGCTGATTATAACATGAAAGCGAAACTTAACGCACTGGACACGAGCGGCGGTCTCTTGGATGAAAGCTTTGTGTTTATTGAACCCATCCACCTCCCTTTCTGCCGGCCCGGTGTGTCTCTTTTGCTTTTTAAACTACATCACCACAGCACTTTCCCTGTGTGTTTACTGTGGCCATGGATGGGTTTACAAGGTAGTTAATGGAAAACCCGGTGCGTCTCATACCGACGCTGAAGGGTGCCTTTTGCGGCGGTATCAAACGCCAATGGCCGCGACAAAGCGTCGGTATTTGACGCCCTGGGAATGAGAATGGTCTGGGTTTGAAAAATCATGCATCATCTTCGCTAGAAGAGTGCTTAAAGTGCAATTTATTTTTCGATGTTGTAAGAAAAGAACCCCAAGTTGTGACCTGTAACTAAATGCAGGATAAACTGAAAAAGAGCCGGATATTTAGCATTAGCAACAATGCAACATTTTGACGTTATGGCAGGAAAACCACAGGTGTAACTAATAATGGGGATGCTTACTGGGGCATTTAAAGAGACAGTGTGTAGGATTTGGCAGCATCTAGTGGTGAGGTTGCAGATTGCAACCAACTGAAAATTCTCCTGCGTCCCGAGCATGTTGGAGAATTATGGTGGTCGATGCAAAAATGCAAATGGCCCTATATAGAGGCAGTGTTTGGTTTGTCCCTTCTGGGCTACTGTAGAAACATGGCAGTGCAACATGGTGGACTCCATGAAGAGGATCCGCTCCATATATAGATATAAACGGCTCATTCTAACAAAAACATGACGATTCTTATTTTCAGGTGATTCTACGGTAAAGAAAACTTATTAATATTATATTCCATTTCTGCCAATAGATCCCCCTAAATGCTACAAACTGGCCCTTTAAATGGAGTGGAGCTTAGAGTTATATATATCTGCCTGAATATAGTGAGAATTATTCAGTAACTTGTTGAAAGAAGTGTTAGTTCGACCAAATCCAAAGCCTAAGATGCTACTGCATGCATGTTTTGTGCATTTTAAAATCCAAGGGCAAAGGCTGGTCTATCCCATATAAAACACACCTTGTACTCTTGGTGTAGCAAATAATGTCCTCACGACCTCCTTTCAACTTCAGCGGGGTTGATTGTTGAACACAAAGACGCATTTGTGTCTTTTGTCTTGTGTTTTGCTGATAAATGTACTCTGATCCATCATGATAAGCCTTGTGATCTCCGATAGGACTCAGGCTGAGAAATAAGCCAGCAGCGCCGAGACGGACAGCCACACTCAGTCTGCTGTTCCTCTTCCTTCCACTCTATCTTTTCTTATTTCTTCCTCAGGAACACATAAACACAGATACATGCATAAAGAAAGACAATCACACACCCTTCCACTCTCCATATTAACATGGCTGCCTTCTGTCCCAGAGGAGCACTAAGGCATCTGACCAGTCGGCCAATCTGGTTTGAAGATTGATGGCCCCCACGGCCAACGGAACACATTCCTGCTGAATGAACAACAAATTATCTTCAAATGAAAACTCCACTACCTTACCCCCAGTGCTTTCTCTAGAAACACAGAGATCCCACTGACCCGGGAAATATTTTGTTTTTCCATACGCAGAGGACTCACGTTAAGGTGGAACGTCTATAAACTAAGCACCGTCACTGGGCCTCTTCTTGTCAGGTCTTTTACTCTCTAATTCCACGCATACAGACAGACAGAAATATTTCTTAAACATAAGCTGCTTTTAAAATCCTTCTATTATACAGGTAGCTTTGGTAACACTTTATAATAACCATCATTTATAAGTGGTAAATTGATAGTTAATTAAACTTAAATAGTTATTTTACTGTTCACAAACTACGAAGGGATAATTAATAATGTTTACTAATTATTAGTAATGCTGTAATTTGTTATTTTAACAGTTTATTTTTGCACACATTATAACAGTTCATACACTATGTATCTGTTTATGATTCATTGCTTGTTATATCTATAAACATTACATAGATAGATATTTGTAACACTTTGTTAATGGTTAATAATTGGTATGTAAACCATCTATAAACATTTATTTGGATGGCTATTATAAAGTTGCAACTGATGATTATAATATTTCATTAAATGGTTAATAAATACTTTGTAAGGCATCTATAAACATGATTTAGATAGATAGTTAACACTTTGTCACTGGTTAATAATTGGTTTATGGTCCATCTATCTTTTTAATGTTTATAGATGTTTTACAAACAATTTGTTAAAGATTTACAAATCATTTGGTAATCAATACTTAATAAAGTATATAAAAGGTTATAATGTGTGCAACAATAAACTTTTAATAAATAGTTCACTAATGTAATCAGAATGTAATTGTTATCGTCTCTTATCAGCTATGATACAATATAGAATTTATAAACTAATTATTTCATATTACACAAACTTATGAAAAAATAACAGAAATTATAGCACTACTAATAATTAGGAAACATTATTAATTATCATTTCCTTGTAAGTTAACAGTAAAATAACTATTAACCAAGTTTAATGAACTATCAATTTACCATTTATAAATGATGGTTATTATAAAGTGTTTCCGTAGCATTAATTTCATCCAAAAAGATGCTTCGGTGTACTTTTGAAACACTGTATGTCTTTGAATGAATTTCTAAAATTATAATATATAATTACTTATTATAATATTACTTGGCATACCGGAAATGTTTTACATACATATTATAATATTGTAATATATTCTGCAGTTAGAGTTCAGTGAGTTCTAATGTGACATTGTGATTGTCTAATGAATGTCTGTATGTGTTCATGTATCTATGTATTTGTAACATATGGTTAAAAAAAAATTTAACAATTTGAGTATCTTCTGTTTATAATGGAAAAACACCAATAAAAAAATGTTTCTCTCTTCCGTGTCTTTGCTGTTGGTCTTGGCCATGCTGCACAGCAGACCTTGAGCTGAACAATAGAGAGAAATGGCACATCTCATAAAGACACACCCAAAGTAACTTCCACAAACCCCTATTGTACCATTACAAAATGAGCATTTGGATATCAGAAGATACAGCAGGTTACAACACCAAAGTGAGTCCAACAGATGAGAAAACGCTCATGTTGTTTTATGTTTTAATTCTCAGAGGAAAGAGAGGAAAATTCTATTAACTGTCCAAAAAACGTGGTGTCAAGAGGGAGGCAGGATTATGAAGAAAAATGAGCTACCGGTGTTACGAAACTCAATCAGCAACGATTTTTGGAGACGGTTGGACACTTTGCATATTAAAGTTGGCTCACAGTGTGCACATTTCCGCTGAAACACTCCCTAGGTTTGATGACTCACAGATAAGAGGCAGAGAGATGAGGATGAGGATGAGGAGAGGTTATGGACTGGTCACACGCAAAAAAAAAACAGTGTTAATTTCGTAACCAAAAACTATGACTAAATTTGTTCGTCAACAACCTTTTTTTCCGTGATTAAGACGAGACAATACTGATGTCATTAAACACTAACTGTGACTATATCAACGTGCAATATTGTTTACGAAAAAAGACAAGACTAAGGCTTCATCCACACTAATACGTTTTTCGTTTTGAAAAGCATAACTTTTGCTACATTTAGCGTCCACACTACTCCGGCGTTTTCGAGTGTTTCCTAAAACTGTGACGTTTGAAAACTCTTTTCACAGACAATGATAATTAATGGTTGTGAGTGAACTAAGTGCAGCTGCTATGACCTTCAACCTCTGAATAATGTTTTCTTTGGTCAATGTTGGTCTCAAATTCACAACCCGCAGAGGAAAGAGACACTCCCTGCAAACACAGGTGGTGGACCGGATTCCGCTGGACTCTCTATCTCTCTGAACATGTTTGAGTAAACACCGGCCACCTTGCAAATAATATAAAAGGGAGCAGTTGGAGCTTAGTCAGCAGATATGGGACTACATCCAAGAGAGAAAGAGAGAGAATGAGAAAGTGGTACTACCAGCTGCAGTCTCAGTTATTAATACACACTGGTATTCAGACAACCTTGAATCAACTACACACACATGCACAAACACAAATATACAAAAAAGATTTACTGCTTGTAATAATTCTTGTCTGCTGGAATTGAGTTGGATGAATCATTAATACGTGTACTCTCCATTTTCCAAGTTATATGAATAAATATCGCAGCAGAGGGGACATTAAAAAACAATGCTACACATGGTGTCATTTGCAAAAAGCTAAAAAAATGTAATTAATATAATTTATCCATCCTGTAATAGTGCTGTCAGCAACAGTCTTAACTTGCTCTTTGTTTAAACCTGCAACAACTGATTTGTTTTGGGCCACTTCTGGACAACTCAAACAAGTTGTGGACACAACATTGACGTATCGTAACCATTTAAGTTGAACTTGTTAGCAACCAGTTGCTTATTTACACATCCAGCAGTTATTGAGCAACATTATCATTCATTTGGAGTCGTGTTTCTGTCCACCTGATGAATGTATGTCCAATATTTGCTGTCTTTTAGCTCTGTTTTTGGTCTCCACCAACACCTGAGCAGGGTTGAAAATTAGCACCAGCTAGCCAAATGCTGGTAAAATATGTAAGTAGCTGCTAGATTTACTTCACTCACCAGACAAAAAAACAATGGTATATGGTATAATGGTAATCTATTGAGTGGCTGGTAGATTTTGGAATCAAATAATTAATTTCCAACACTGCTCCTGAGGAAAATATGTGGTCACGTGGCTACAGTGGGCGTGGCCTCCAGTACATTACATTTAGTGTCAACGAACAGTAGTAATGATAATAGTAATATATTCTCCTCCCGGTACTTGCAGTAACGTTTTTGCTTTTGCTTTGCACCAGGTTCGGACACCACGTCAGCGATGGATCGTTTAATATAACTCTGTAAATGTTGCGTTGCCGCTCGCTATACGTCGCCGCTATGCGTTGTTGTTCATCAAGGTCAAGGTTGTTTATTAAGGTCTTTTTTTACATCAGGTTGCAGATATCTAATTTTCTAATGAAAATGATCTTAGCAAATGTAATGGAATAATAAATATCCTCCCACAAACGAGAACAATAACTCACTATTAATGTGCATGAGACAAATTTCCTGTGTTCTTGTGGAAGTGTTGATTTCCAAGAACAAACGCGTAGACTTTACAGATGTTTTTGTCCAGGCAGATGTGAAAGAGAGGACAGAGGGAGAGGTAGAAATATACAGAGACAGTCAAACACACACAGATGTTGGCTTGCTATCAGCTCGAACAGGCTGTGTGAAGTAAGTTATGTTCTGGCTGTTGCAGACAATTCTTCAAAGATACTATCTCTGTCTCTGCATGGACGGCTGAAGGAAGAACTTCTAAATCAGTATGTATATATATACACATATATATATGTTCAGAGTTGAATACTGGAGCAACAAATCACAGCTCTCTTCTTAATATCCAGCCAAATACACCGAGACAATCTGAAGCCGCAGACAAGTTAATATCCATCTGAAAATAGATCCACTTCAGATGCCTTTGATGGAACTCACAGTCTGATGCTAAAACAGCTTGAAAGGAACTGGTGATTCATCAGTTTCTTGTCAAATGTTTTGTTAACTATGGCCTTGTGTTAGTCATCATCATACCATCCATCAATTAATTAAAATCAGAGATCTTAACCCCATGTAACCTACATCAGTTTTTAGTACCATGTATAATATGAATCTACATGAGAACATTTATTGCAACCTTAAACTGTGAGGAAACATTTAGCTGCTGTTTGGTATTTGCACAGGTCATGTTAAGAGGAAGTGCAGAACATTGGGATGGAAATAATACAAAAGAGACATCATATAAACACACAAAACCAGAATAGACTCTTCTCTGATAAGGATAGTCTACTGGTAAAACAAAGGTTATAAATAGGAGGAATAAACAGAGTGAGCTCAACCTCATTCTGCCTCCAGCCAACACTTGACTCTTCCCAAGTTTCTTCAGGCGTACAACAGGCTCTGATAATTTATGTATGTGCCCTAAACCACATTAAAAAGAGCAACAAAAAGAAAGAAATCTAATCCAACCAGCTCTAAGTCATGGCAAATTATCAGGCACAGAGGATCAGGAATAAAAAGATAAAAGACCCTAGATAATGAAGTGAAATGCAACAAAGTGTGAACAGTGAAAGTAACCCAGTCAAGGCTACAGCAGGATATGACGGCTGGGTGGTGATGGAGAGGCTGCGGAGGCTGTTTTGATTGTAAATTGTGATTTTTGATTTGACATACTAACTATACTATAACACTGTAGACATACTATACCACCAAACTAAACAGAAAATAATTAAATCCAAAAAACATGAAATGATGAGAACCTCCTTGCTGCTTGGAGATGTGTAACCATGGTAACCTGTGCCAACATCATGTGATCAAAACGACGGTTGGAGAGAATCAATAGTCTGAATTCATTTTAAATATAGCCTAGCAAAGTGAAATCTTACACTTACTTTTAAATTGAAGCGTTATTGTCGTCACAGAGCTGTCTGCCAACATCATTACCGCAATTGCATTGTGGGATATTCATGCCACCATAATGTCCAGTGTTGCGTACTGTAATATTTCACCAGAAATAGTATGCATACTAAGTTTGTGGAACTACAAAAGATCTCACATACTGTTTTAGCGTACTAAATAGCATGTTAGTATGGAATTTCGGACGCAACCACAGACTGCAACAGGAAATAAACTGGGACACATTTGGAATTTGTACCTTTACAACTGTGAAATGGTACATAAGCAGTAGGCATATAAATAAAAGTAACAAAAATAAAAGGCACTCAACATACATGTAGAAAGCAAAAAGGACTCTGTTTCCTCCCACCTTTTCATAGTGGACTAACTACTTGACTCTCAGGCTCCAGTGATCTAACATTGCCCTCCATCTTCATCTTGTCCTTGTCACCTGCTCATAATGAGCCAGAGTCAGTCAGCCAACCAGCAAAATAAAGTAGCTAACAGGGAGTCAGAGCAGGGCAGATGACTCTGCTGGCAAGAAAACTGTGAAGAACACCGAAACAGATATGAGACAGAGGAAGGACTGCATATGTGCATGTGTTGGGTTCACCGGCTGGTCAATTGAAAGTGTTTCATAAAAAGGAAAAAAAGCAACATTCTTGGCTTGTCCTCACATAAAAGAGGGGTTTCTCTACAAGAAAAGGTTTAATCTCGTAAACCAATGAAACCTTGTCCTTTCCTTTGCTCCCTACTTTTTCTTTACAAAATGTAAGCGGTTTCAATTATTCTGGTTAATTTAAACAACTGTCGTTTTTAATCTAATGTGTCCTGTGGTCCCTGGATATGGAGGATGAAACCTGCCAAATCAAAAATAAAGGAATAAATAAATAAATCACTCTATAAATAAATTAATGTCATTAAATGTAGCATAAATAATATAAAAAATAAATTTGCCAATTGATTAATGGCTACATTTATTTTTTACAATATAAATCGATATTTGTGTTTTAATTGGCTTATTTATTTATTTATCTTTCTATTAATTCCTTTATGTATTTACTCTTCTGTTTAATTTTCCCTTTTATTAATTTATGTCTTTATTTTTATTAATTTAATTATTTAGTATTATTTAATAAAACAATATTTATTTATTTTTGCATTTATTTTTTATTTGTTTATTTTGCACTATTTATTTTATATGAATTTCTAAAAGTATGTATTTATTTATGCATGATTTTCCCTTTGCATTTTACCTCTTAATATTATTTTGTATTTACTATTTATTTATCAAGTCACTTATTTATTTATTAATTTATTTTTTATTTTGGCAGGTTCCGTCCTCCATACCTGGATGGAAGCGTGTCTGTACTTGTGTTTATGTTATAGCGTGTGTGTGTGTGTGTGTTAAATGGGGGGTATAAGGACGTAGCCCAGTCATGCGGCCTCCTGCTGCAGAGTGAGCGCTCAGCACTGCCCACCATGATGAAGTACCAGACACATTCCAGCACTTTAATAACAAATGGGCTGACAGGGAATGATGATGGTGGGGTATGGGCTCAGTCATCAAGCGTAATAATAGATTATTTTAACATTGTGGTTTAGTCTCATGTATCTCATGCTGTGACGAAGCTTTGATGATGGGAAGTTACAATACATTTTTAGTCGAAAACATTTGGAACATTTGAGGTCAGCAGAATCTTTGCAGACTATAGTTCCTCATAGACTTTAATTGAGCCCAGGAAAAACAACAAGAGACTATGCAGCCCAGTAGAAGATTGTTCTACTTTCATTCAATTTTTTCAGCATCTCTCTATCTTCTATCTGTTTACTTTCCATCAGGACTCCCTTACAGATCTCAACCTTCTATTTCTAGTTCCACATGTTGCTCTTGGAGGACGGCCCAACTTCACTTCCGACATGAAGAACCACACGAAAAAACAAACACTGTTCGTCTTTATCAGAGACGCAGAGGGAGAGATGACCACAGTGGCAGTGGGCAGGAGCTCCGCTGATCTGAATCCGATGACATTTGACCTCATTTTTCCCGCCATCTGACAGGTCATTAAGGGCTGGACTGAACGCCATCAATCAACAACTAACAGATTACCATCAACTCACATTATTACCTCCCACCAAATAGTTATTTGAAAGCAAAAACACTTTATCCATCATTTTATCAATTAGTTATCAAAAGACTATTTTCAGAAAAAAATGGGCCTGCAGGTACATGACAGCGATCAACCTTGTGACCTTTATCTACCCTTCTGAAATGTTTGTTTTATAGAATCTTAATGCTCATATAATTCTCAAAAAAAGAGCTAAAGTTACGTGAATTAATGGTCATCTATCAGCTAAAAGTGGAGAATGAGTTATCTACAATGGAAAATGTTTACCAGTTATGAAAAACCATTAAGAGGGGAAAAAAAACATGAGAACAAATAGTCAGGCATGACAGGAAGTGAGTAAATCAAAGCGCTGACCTCTGTGTATCAGTAAATCAGCCATTGGAGCCGTTTCTAAAAATTACTGCTCAACAGAATGCGGACGTTAAGCCTCAAAATAGACAATTTAGCTACAGCTAAAACACAACCTGTAGAGAACTTAGTGTTCTACAACAAAAGCAATGCATGTGAGTAAGTTTGCATTATTTGGTCCAGCTACTGTCGTGGCACCCCCTTGCTAAACATGCAGTGTTGTGGTGGGTAATATGCAACCATAACAACCCACACTATGAGTCTGAGGTCAAACTATCTAAAGGCAACAATGAAATGAAAAATGACTTCCGCACCTTCAGTAAGCATCCACATCAAAACTTTTAACAACATATGGAAAACCTTATTTCTATTTTCTTACTGTATCAAATGCAATTTTTAACCTCTTAAGACCAACCCTTATTAAAAAATAACCCTAACCCTAATACCATCATTCAAAACAGTGTTAATCATTATTTCTAACCCTAACCTGCTGCCAGGCAGGTGTGTTTTAAGGGGTTAAAAAGCCTTCATGAGTCCTGTTAAATTAAAATGACATTAAATTTCATTAAGGGCACATAGTTACTTGATTAGGACTTGGAATTTAGACTTGTTGGTGATTTTGGGTTTGATTTGGAACTTGTTGGTCCTGACTAGGGCTGAACTTGGGACTCACTGGTCTTGGCTTGGGACTTCACTTTGGACTTCTTGGTATTGACAAGAGATTTGACTTGGTACTTGTTGGTCTTGACTAGATCCCTGACTTAGGACTCGTTGGTCTTGACTTGGGGTTTGACTCGGAACTTGTTGATCCTGACTAGGGGCTGGACATGGGACTCATTGGTCTTGACTAGATCCCTTACTTGGGTCTCATTGGTCTTGACATGGGGCTTCTCTTTGGACTTTTTTGTATTGACAAGAGATTTGATCTGGGGCCTTTATATGTGATTTGTTGCTCCTATTGGTTTTGACATAGGGCTTGACTTGTTACTTGTTGGACCTGACTACACCGCTGCTTGGGACTTGTTGGTCTTGACTTGCGGTTTGACTTGGAACTTGTTGGTCCTGACTAGGGCTGAACTTGGGACTCATTGTTCTTGACTTGGGACATCACTTTGGACTTGGTATTGTGATGTGTGTAATGTGATTTAAACATTTTCTCATAGGGCCTACTTCCCTGTTATTTCTATATTTCTATCTTTGACCTTGTTCAAACTGAAACTGACAAAAAATATTACCCTCTAGTGAGATCGTAAAATTTCCACTTTGGTTGTTCTTGTTTTGTCCTTTCAATTGCTCTTTATCTCCTGGGTCTTGCCCCTCAAACACGGGGTCATCCAAGCGTGCCCCCTAGTTGAGAAAGCCCTTTCTGGTTCGAGGGCAGTGGGTCTCTGGGCAGACCAGTCCGTGGAAAACCACAGAGACCACGGGCTGAAGAGAGTGGGAAAAGGACACTAGCTCTTCTAATGGAATCATAATAGAGAAAGACATTCATCTGTGTCCGCACTGCTTTACTATCAAAACAAACAGACCTGAGATGTATCTGAGCAGTTAATGGGCCAGTCAGTGGGATCACTTGTCCATTTTTAATCATGACTGCCATCACTTTCTGCTCTCCTGCCTCCTTTGCCCCACATGCAGCCCTGAAATGGAACCTGTTTAAGATTTTCTATGAATATACAGCATCAGTGAGTCCATGTGTACTTGTCATTAGCACCACATGAGTGGTCAAATGGTATTCAGAGTAAAAACACATAAAAGTCTGGTTTAATGGCACCAAAACCAGCCCCAGACATGGTCAGAGACATACTGACTAGAGAACATAGAGAAGTAGTGCAACCTCAATACACATTTAAGAGGTTTGTTAACAGAAATAGACTTAAACTGTGGTGGATCTAACTGGGGGCAGCTCACCAGATTTAAAGGTGACTAGGTGGTCATTCCTTGTCTGGGACAACTGATTTACGACGGCCAACGACCCAAATCATTAAAGAGTAAATCCACCCTCAAATTCTGCTAGGACCCTCCCTTCCAGTACTTTTTTTTTAACAATGCAACAGAGAAGTTGGGGGTAAACATCTGTGTGAGGTGTGGTCTTGTGGCTAAGTGTGTGATTATGCGGAGGATGAGGGGAAGCGGGGACACTAACTAACCACCACTCAGTGTAGCATGGATAGTGACGTGCGTGGCTAGCAGCTACTGTCAGACTCTTTGTTTCTCCATTGGAAAGACTGGAAGTCCAGCAGCGCTTCGACTAGAAGCACATTTATGCCCCTTTGAGAGAGTCGCTGTGTGGGTGTCTGTGTTGTAGCTGAACTAGCAGCTCTACTACGAGAGGCTCTCGCACTGTGTGTGTGGGGGAGCGCCAGTACATAGTCATAGGCTTGCTGTTCGTCAGTTGATGGGGTCATCACACTAGATATCACAAAAAAATTGTGAAAAAACAGTCTAGCTAGTCTGGAAATTACTCAAATTAATATGAAATATCATAGCAATAGCAAAATAGACTGGAGGGAGCTTTAAGAGACAAATCTGGCACACAGTCTTATTGTTGGGAAGAAGCCAAAGTTGAGGGTTTGGTGCACAGGTGTTTTAATGTTGCCTGTAGCCTCAGGTGGTTTGTCGTTTAATAATTCACGTCACTTGTCCCCATAAGTCAGTCCCTATTCATAGGACATGTATCTGGGTCCAGACGAAGTAGGCTAGTCTCAATATAGCAAATTTACTGTGTGTATAGAGAAGAAGAGACACAAATCCAGCTACCTCAGATCTACAGCATGTGAGCCTTTTAACTCCTGCTCGTCCTGAGGTTTGAATGGGTTCACCTTTTTCCTTTTCACTCTCCTTTTAATGCTTTAAAGTTATTAATGGTTAATACTGCTATGCTCAATGTGCACTGTTCAAATTCATAAACATTTTTCAAAGTCAGGAGTATACACAAATCACACGTTACATGACACCCTCTGTTTATTGTCTCTGCCTCACAGGTCCCATCTATTTGAAACAAAATCTAAGAATGCAAGGTCAAACATAGCAGCCGTTATCTGTGAGTTCAAGCTATGGTTCAACATAAAAACAAGAAGAACACAACAGTGTTGTTACGGACGGAAAGGCCTCCAATCTCTGACATTTCGAGGCCGGTAACTAAATACATTTGTAGCATAATGGAGCTTGGCAGGTCGTTCTGGGCCTGTGATTTAGAGTGCACGTGTGCATGTGTGTGAGACTGAGAGAGAGAGAGAGAGAGAGAGAGACTTCTGATCTCATGTGAGGCTTCTCACTGTTAAAACATTTGAAAAGTAACATTTATTCTTAGAACGCAAAGAGACAAGACAAAGAAAAGCAGAGAAAGAGACTGAGAGAGAGAGAGACTGAGAGAGAGAGAGATAGAGAGAGAGATCATGGTTGTGACAGGTTTATAGGATCCCCTGGAGTGAAAAAGAGTTCTCCATCATACCGACCGCGAGCAACCCGCTGAGGGAGGGGCTCACACACCAACACCTCCTGCAGTCTGTGTGTGTGTGTGTCTGTGTGACCCAGGCTTTAGGCCCCTACTCCATCAATAACAAAATGGCTTCATCTTCTGGAGCAGAGTGCATGTGCAACCACACACATGCCCTAACACACACACACACACACACACACACATTTCTGTAGATATATAGGCATCAGTGACAGTGTTGGTCTGTGGGAGGACCATGTACCCATAAGAAGTTAAAGCCTTCCCAGGAAATCAGAAACGTATGTCTGCCGCCACGGTGGTCCTCCGCGGAGGATAATTCAGTCACAGCCACAGTCCACAGAGTATCGCCGTCTATCTCTCATTTCATCCTATCTTTACCTCTCTCTGGCTTATCCCGTCTCTGCCTGTGTGTCTGACACATTTTTAAGGGTTCACAAAGCTTTTTTATGGCACAGACCCCTACCATACATGAGGTCACAGAGCCCTTTTAGGTAACATTTTCCCCTCAAGGGCTAGCCTTGCAAAAACACTTCCACATAAACAGTCTAACGCAGGCTCGTCCGTGCGAGTACTGTTTATGCTGAAGTGTTTTAAAGGACCAATATGTAATATATTTACTGTAATAAATAATAAAATTACCATGACGTGTCATCAGAGATTAAGGAAACATTCTAAATTGAAATACTGGCTTCTTCGACAACAACGCTACAGCCAGTATGTTCTCCTTTGAAATTTCCACTCCAGTCCAGAACGTCTGTTTTTGTTTTGGTCGGTGTGATCCTGTCCACTGCTCATTTCAACACCCCGCTGCCACATATGAAACAAACTGGCACACGAACACAGCCTTCTGCAGCTAAGCCAATGAACTGGATCAACAGTGATAACGTTACCGTTAGATTCTACCCGACCTGGAAAGCCTCGGCACATCTCTCTGTGGTCCGTGTGCAGCTGGGTTATCAAGGCAGCAGAGAGTATTTGAGACACACAGCCGGTGAAGTGATTCCAACTAACTTTACTGCTGGCCAGAGGCAAACGCGGTCGTGTCTAGAAGGTGACCCTGAAATTGCGAAAACGGAGCGGACGGGTGATGGGTCCATTGTTTTGAATTTGGACCGCTGTTGCCCATTTTAAACGCTAGCTGTCAGTGCTACATATTGTTCTGAGCATACGACTGGATAAATGAGACTTGGATTATATTGCACAAGTTGTGTGAGAGTTTGTAAATGGATGTTTTGATAGTTTTGCTGTTGTTAAACGCGGCCCCCATTTACTTCAATTAATCAAGACTTTTCTCAGTTTTTTGATCATTCGTTAAGCGTGGAGGCATGCGAGAAAAACAACGTTTTCTTTACGAATTCAAGGTAACACGTGGTGAATAGTTGATATACAAACAATTTTGGGGGTGAAGTACTTTTCATATACATCTATGCGCCCTGTCACAGAGGTAATGTTGCTTACTTTAGTGACTTTAATGATGAAGGATAAACATGTTGGAAACTATTTAGTATCTGCCTTTAATTTGTTCTATCTTTTGCCATCACGAAAACCTCTGGACACTTCAGCTTCTTCTATGGGAAAACATCGACACCTTTTCGTTTCTTTGCTGTAATGAATGCTCTCAACTTCATCGACATGATTCCCCTGGTTGTTGCCATAGTTACAGCTGCTAGTGGGCAACAGTATGCAGGAGCAGAAGTAAGCATGCAAATGAGTGTGGGAACACCTATTCTCATCCATTATCCAACTACTGCCTTATATTTTAGTTAACAAACGGATTGCTTTGTTTATGATATTTACATTAATGTATTCAAAATCAAGTGGAAAAGATAAAATGGTATTATATTCACCAGAAGTATAAAACATTCCATGTCCCTTTTAAATTAAAGAGAAAATACCACTAATTTGTGAGGGAAATGTTTTCATTCTTTGATTTTTGAGTTGCTGGATTTATTATATTTGACTTCAGGACATCTCTAACTACATACATGCTGAAAAGTTTTACGGTAACAATTTAGAGATTTCCCAAAGTAAAAGTCCCCAGAAGTGAATGATTCAACTTGTTCCCATGGTCTAGTGTTAAAAAAGTTAACAAAAATCGCAATAAATCATAATATCGGATCGCAATACTTAAAAATCGTAATACATATCGAATCAGCACCCAAGTATTGTGATAATATCGAATCAGGAGATAGGCGTATTGTCCCAGCCCTACTTCATGGCATAAAATACTATAGAGCAGGGGACAGACAAGAGTCTTGGACTCTCAGAACCATTGGCCTGTATCTCCCATCTTTGTCTCCTTCTTTTGCTGTAATTGTTTTCTTTCCGTCTCTCTCTTATATCTCTTCTTCTTCCCACAATGCTCTCTTTCTCTTTCACTGTTTCTCTGATCTCTCACTACACAAACATGAAGATAATTCATAACTTACTCTGATAACTGCTTGAAAAGGGAGAGTTGGCTGGAATGAGGCCTGGGCTTATTTAAGAGCCTATAAATGATGTGGAGGGCGACCTTTCAACTCTGCCGACCTTTGACAACAGGGCGACGTTTCAGAGATTATCTGCTCTGCTCTGCTCTCTCCTCGTGGGTGAAAGACGAGCGGACTGCGTGTGTGCTTGTGAGCATAGGTGTGTGTTGAACACAAGTGATTCACAGCTGAGGACACACTCTCAGAGAGACTAGGAGTGCAGTCAGTCATGCTGAGCCCCGCTAAGAAAAGGTGAAGCCTGTTATTTATCAGCGTCGTGAGGTTTCACCGCAGTAAAAATGTGCAGAGATACAGACCACAGAAGACAAACGGCACAACTATATTTCAAACCTGAGAATAAGAAATGGTATGAGAAGAAAACAGTAAAACACTGATAAACTAACACATATCGCATAGCTGCTGGGAGATTTTCACGGATATGGTTTGGGAGGAATATTATTTGTATTACATTATATTTACAACAAAACAAGTTTTAAAAGTATTCTAATTGATTTTCATATCAGACATAGATAAACTGAAACCAATGCTTGCCCACAACAGTAGTAAAAATATTATACAAATTAAGGCTGTCAAAGTTAACGCGAATAAAACGTGTTAACGCAAATTCGTTTTAACGCCACTAATTTCTGCATTAACACAAATTGCGATTTTTAGGTTGTAGCTGGCTCAGATTTAAAACTAGAGTGAAGATGATGGTATCAAATAATACTAGAATGGCACTTGGAGAGCGCAGACCTCCGCCAAGCTGCCCGAGTACGATTGCCCCCCCACTCCGTTTAGCTTGCGCCATGATCCACGTGTATTTTTTGTTTATGTTGAGATCAGCTGTATGTAGCGGAGCAGCGTGAAACACTTCATTCAAACTGGACAGAAACAAAATAAAACTCACTTAAACCGTCATCGCTACTTTTTCCAACAATCACAAGTATGCTTTGGTTGAACTCAACTATAATTTCACAGAGTTTAATGAGAAAAAACGCTGAATCTACAGGTGTCCCACCCCTCCCTCTACCCCCTGCTCTCTCTCTGTCCCTCTCTCTGCAGGCAGAAGGAAAGAGGCAGGGTGACGTGTCATGAACGCGTCATCAGTTACACTGCGCATGTCTTAAAGTCTGTGGTGTTAATGCACAGGCTGAGTGGAGTTATTAAAAAAAAATCCCGAAGCCGGATCATGGATTGTTCATTTTGCCACGCTCCACCCCTCCAAAAAATTTCATTCAAATTCATCGCAGACTTTTGGAGTAATCCTCCAAACGGACAAACCAACAAACCAACGCTGGTGAAAACATAACCTCCTTCCTAGGCCTCCAATCATGCAATTAATCCCGATTAAATATTTCTAATCCATTGACAGCCCTAATATACATAGTCTACATGTACATAATTTGTAGTTGAGAGTTAGACATGTGCATACATAGTGGTATAGTCCTTTAAGAAGTATATCTAGACTTGGAACCAATAAGGGAAAATGAAAAGAAGAAGAGGTGTTTTCACAGCTACAAAGGAATCTATCCATTACCCATGTTAATTGTCTTCATCAAAACAGGAAATTACTCTTAAATTTAAATGCATTATAAATGTTAAATTGATACATGTTGGAAGAGTTTCCATATAAAGAAAAAAAACACAAAAGGAAGCTCTACTCTACAGGGCAAGGTAAGAGGAGCAGTATCCACCCCCTCCATAATAATCTGCTCATTTAAGTATTTTTACAGGGCCAAAGGAGCAGCTGCACTTCTTCAGTTTAAGACTGCAGAGTACACTCAGAGTGCCAGGATTGCACTCAGCCTCTGTCTCAGAAGACATCTACTGCACCGTTTAATACGACTTCCCGGCCAGATTTACTGTGATGGCTTTTGAGGCAAAGAGGTATAATATGACAAAACACAGCCCTATAACCCCGGGATATTCAACAATGTTTAGTGGTGAGTCCCATTTAGCTGGAGGATTGGCAAATATATTGCTTTCCTCCCTTCTCATGTACAGAATTTCAATAAAATGGGGCAGTAAATCAGGCTTGAATTCAAACTTGTGACTGCTCTTTTACGGTATAGGCCTCTTTATTTGAGCTGGGTGGGGGATGGGGTGTTGTGGTTGTGTGGGTGCATGTACTGTCCATTACTGCATTGTACTGTGTCGTCATTTGCTTCTTATTAGGGCTGTCAATCAATCAAAATATTTGATCGCATGATTGACCACAGTTAATCGTGATTAATCGCAAATTAATCACATTTTTTATCTGTTCAAAATGTACCTTAAAGGGAGATTTCTTAAGTATTTAATAATCTTATCAACATGGGAGTGGGCAAATATGCTTGCTTTATGTAAATGTATGTATATATTTATTATTGGAAATCAATTAACAACACAAAACAATGACAAATATTGTCCAGAAACCCTCACAGGTACTGCATTTAGCATAAAAACTCCATAAAACACATGGCAAACTGAAGCCCAACAGGCAACAGCAGCTACAGGGACCCCTTTGAAAATATCCATGCCAGTTTTTCCTTGCCAAAATCTATCAAGAGCTTGAAATTATTTAACCTTCTTTGCTACAAGCTACTGTAGTATGAAATGGTTGGCACCAATGGATTACTTAGGTTTCTAGTTTCATATGATGCCATCATGGCTATCTTCACTCTAGCTTTAAGACAGAGCCCGCTACAACCAAAAAATCATTATTACGTTAATGCGTTAAAGAAATTAGTGGCGTTAAAACGAATTTGTGTTAATGTGTTATTATCCTGTTAACTTTGACAGACCTACTTTTTAATCAATGCAAGACTTAAACTTCTGTTGAAACTTACATGAAATAAAGTGGGAATAATGTGTTTGATACAAGTCTTGTCTAAAGTTTTTTCCCATGGTGCCCACCTTTGAAGGGTTATTTCAACATCAAATAACACACACACACACACACACACACACAATACAGTGTGTGCTGGGGGACACATTGATGGAATGTGAATGTCAGCGGACTCTTTATTTACTCTCCATATAAAACACTGAGCAGTAATTAACAGCAGGTATCCTCCCCAGCCGGAGGGTAATTGACTGTTTCAAAGCGCCAACACTTCATAACCCAGGCTGTGTGCGTGTATGTGTGTGTGTGTGTGTGTGTGTGTGTGTGTAAGAGAGAGGGGAAGAGACAGAAACTGTCTGTGAGAGAGAAACCTAACGCGTGTTTGTGTGCGCGAGTGTATTAAAATTAACTCCTTTATATTCCACACCTCCCCCACCTCTCCTCCCTTCCTCCCAATAAGGATAAGGGTCAGCAGTGGTGGGCAGAGCCACTCAAACGCTCCAGATTTCTTTATGAGCACATTAACATTCAGGCGTATTCATTATCAGTAAGTGTAGTAAGATGGACCAAGCGGAGACCTTGTGCCACCATCAAAATGTGCGCTGTTAATTTTAGTACGTGAGCAGAATGTTTGTGAGAGCTCGACGGAGCAGAGGTCTTTTCTTTATCAAGTCAACAGGGACAGCTTTGGATCTTTACTAGTAGATACACCAAAGAATGTATATTGCCAAGAAGTGAAAGTCAATTGTTTGTTCCATTCCAACGTCGGCGCCCAGCAGCAAAGCTATGTTTCCGCCATTTTGGACTGAAAGTGACTACCAGACGCCAGTAAAACATCCGCCTAAAAACTGTAGTACAAACGTGAAACAAAATTATTTCCATTCTATTTTCATATTCTACCGAAATGGCCCATGTTGAACAAAATATTATAAATATAATAAGCATTTTCAGTCCAAAATGGCGGCTTCGGCTGTTGTACTCTTTGTTTCTATACTCTTTGGATACACTTTGCAGCCACTGACAGGAACTTCCCTTTCCGTGTACCTGGCCTACTGCCAACCTAGTGTTTCTGCATTAGAAAAACATAAGCAGTTTGACCTTTCTTATACAAAAGTATTTCAATCGACTTTCATACTTTTTATAATCCCCTTTTTTTTGCTATTCATATCCTCATTTGACTGAAACCCTAAGCGGCATTGCCAAAGAACAACAGTATTATTTAGCCCCTCTCCTACGTGTACCTATTTTTGGGAAAAGTTCGACATATGATGAACACTGAGGTTGCCACTGGTTTATTCATATACAGTATATATGTATATATATATAAGTAATTATATAAGTAAGTATTGTGTATAACACAATACTTACACGTTTCAGCAAGATAATCTTCGCAAATGAACACCACTTCTATGAGTTTTGAAGTGTGAAAGCAATCGGCAGAAGTAAAAAGCTAACGTTAGACTATAAACAAGCTATACCACGGTGAAATGAGCGTGAGTTTACACAACGAGACTGTAAAGGTGGACGATTCAGGCATCTAACTAAAAAACAATTAAAAAAACCCATTGACTTTGAGACGAGGGAACAGGAAGTGCTAAAATGCTAACTCATTTCCGGGTTTTAGGACTCATTCCTGCAGCACTCTATGGAGACACCCTAAATGTATTGGAGTCACTCTTCTTATTCATCTAACCTGCTGTCACCCTGTAAGCTGATCCGAGGAGAACCATGATTATTCTACCTCTCTGCTCAACTCAGAGAAATGTTAACGTAACCAAAGCTCCACTTCGAAAGCGTTGTTAGTTCATTAAAGTACATCAGACGTGTACTACACATGCGTACATATGTAGCAGTCAAATTAATGAGAAGCAGAGTATCTGTGGTCAGCTGCTGCTTCATGCTCACATGAGGGCCATATGTTCATTCCTCCATCATCCTCACAGGGAACATAAAGTTAACGAGAGGCTTGTTAGAATGTGTTAATTAGACTGTGTGTTTGCTAATTGATTTTTGTTAATTAGGGTTGGGGAGGTGCTAATTGTTATCTCTTAATTTATGTTAATAGGTGCTAACAGACCAGTTGTAATTTTCCCAATAATAACAACAACAGCAGCAGCAGTAGACACAACATCGTGTCAACCAAAGGTGCCTTCACAATTAGAGCTCCTTGGAGACATACAACCCTGATTGGCCATGACGCTAATTAATGTTAATTAGCATGTTAACAGTTACAGGCCTTTTTAACAGCAGTGCTTGGCCTTCACTGTATATTTATCTGGCTGTTTGCTGTGAAATGCATGACATACTGTGAACGCATGCTTCCAATAAACCAGATGAAACACATTCTGTTTAGTTGTTTCAATAAATTAGCCTATAAAGGACAGCCAGCTGTTTGTAGGGTTTGCTTTGCCAAGTTATGTTGCCCTGGTCAGTGAGGCAGTAGAAGGCTGGCTGGGCTGTACTTGTTTATTAAAATGTACTTGTGGAGAGACGGTTAGAACCAAATCCACTCCTTAGTGACAACACAGTACTGTCTTTTATGTTGATTATTTGGAAAACCACTGATACAACTGACAACAAGCAATCAAATGATGTCCAAATCCAAATGTAATCCAAATGTTTTATTCTTGTTTATATGACGATACATACATTACAACACTGCTTTAGACATACACAACAGTATGTTTCAATAAAAATCTTTAAAACATAACATAAATATATAAACATCCTGTGGAATAACCAATCATCTCTTCTCCTGCTTACCTACAAATACACAATGTCAACGCAACAACAACAACAAATGAACAGAGCAATTTTCCATTCAAATTAAATGTGGAACATTTTTCCATAACATTAATGTGAACAGGCAATGATTAAAGCCAAAAACTAGACACCCTTGCACAGTTTTTCAAAGCCAAGGCTCTTATTACTTTACCAAATAAGTGCTACAGAAGACTTTTGTAATGTAACTAAATACAGTAGCATCCCTCAACAGAGCAGTACGTTTTGGTGGTTTAGTTGTCAGTTCTTGGTCTCTTGGGCAGACGGAGCCTCTCTGTGTTGAGGAACTGTTCGATTTTGGAGATCTGGGCTCTGAATGATGACTGTTGGTCTTCCCTCTCCTGAGAGCAAGAAGGCTCCCAGTCTGACCCTGAACTAGGACCTGCAGCTGAGGTAGGAGCTCTGCTACACCTAGTGTAAGGAGAAACTAGCATTAGTTAGCTTTAGTCAGCAACTACACTATGATTTCCAATGATACAGCTCTTGGATATACACACTTGACATGAAGCATTATGAAATCACCTTCATATGTTAAAAATAAAGAGTTAAAACTGAAATTTGGAACCTTAATTTGTTAAAACATCATATTTGTGTAACCAGCATTGTTGTCCTCACTGTCTATACTGTTATTCACTCTCACTGGGTAGGGGCAGTAGCTAGCGGCCAGCTACCTTTCTGGCTGATAATACCAATAAACTCTAAATAAAATCTAAATCATTATACGTTAATTTAGTGTTTAATTTCATCACTTTAGTGACTAATGAATCATCAAGGATGCAACCTAGCTGGTCAAGGACATTATCATTCAGCTAGCTAGATAGCTGTGTATTCACAACAAAATGAAACCACATCACAAGGGTGATTTTGGATCATCTGCAACCTCTGTTGTAGCTCTGTAGTTCGAACGTCATTTCAAGTAACCTTTTCCTGACGATGTGTGAAATTATGGATGTTAGCATTAAAGGGACTGTATGTAGGTTTTTACATGTATAAAAATGTGGTAATTGTTTTTTAGTGCCAATGTGCGAACAGGTTGTAACCTAAAAAAATTAGACCTTCCGTGACTTTCTGTCCATATCCAACGGATATGACGCCATGCGCGCTCACAAGTGCCTTTAATTTCAGCTACGCTTACAGGGCTAACAGTGTGCAACCATAGCTAACGTTTGGTTAGAAATGGAGTCCGCTAACGCCAACAAATGACCAGCCCCCACCACAACTCAGACTCCAACACAAACTCCAAATAAGCACAAAAAGACAAAGTTATATCTAGTGAAGCCCGTCTGGCAAAACAGGAATGTGACCGATTTCGGGGGAAAACTAGTGTTGTGGGAGAATAGCAGAGCCAGTGCGAAGAGTGTGTGTGCACATGGGAAGTGAGTGGTGAAGCAAGAGAGCGAGAGCGGCGGCGAGTGTGTGAGAAAATGAGCGAGCAGCAGAGCAGAAGTTAGTTTAGCTTTGAGGATATCAAGTGAATGTACAGTGGAAGTTGCGGTTCGTGCAGAAATAAATGCTGCAGCTCCTCAAGACCATCAGAAGTTTCCCGTGTCTTGTTTCCCTGCTGCCGAGAAAAGTGACAGGTGTTAACTCTGGAGTGAGTAGCGTTATCAACTCCGGCCCCGGAGACCAAAACTATGGTGTCTTCCCTGTGCCTTCTGACCATGGTTGGGAGGCTGAAGCAGGAAAAGTTAACACTAGTATCAACATCAGCCGGGCCTTTGATTCATGGAGGGACCTTCGTTTGGTGAGCTAACATTACTGCCAAGCATGTGAAATATATATCGATATTGTGGTTTTAGCTGGCTAATGTTGCTAACGTTAATTAACATGATAATTAATCACGTCCAGTGTCATGTGCGTCGCCTCACTGTTTTAATCGATGCTCGCTCACGACAACAGGACGCTGACTGTCGTTGACTTAACGGCAACAGGTGTCACTGTTAATAAGCAGTTTCTGATTCTTACATTGAGTCCCTTTAAGAAGGGTTTCCCCTCAAAATTCAAAATAAAAACTCCTAAGTAGAACATCTATTCTTCTTTATGTAGGGTAAATAGACTTACCCTGGGGTGGTTTGCCATGACAGTCGGCTGACTGTGATGGATGAGGAGACTGGAAAAGAAGCTCTGCTCTCCTATGTGAAAATGACACCAAAAAGTACAAAACAGTAGAGCTCAAACTACCTACTGTGAACTATTTAGCCTGCAAAGAAAATGCACTTAGAGAATTCATTCTTTCTCAAACCACAGTGCCTCCTGAGGAGCCTAAATTTTTTGAGTAAAAGGAACATTAAGCGATAAACAAATGCGGAGCAGACAATAACCAGTGGCAACTGATATGTAACAGAATCCAGCCCAGAGAAAGTAGCCAGGCCCAGACTGAACTCTGTGTGACGTTCCCAGTGTTCAGAGTCTGCAGAAAATAAAGGCTTTGGCCCTCACTACAATTTGTTAAACTATCAGACCAGTTTTTTTTCTCATACTCTAGGCATGTTGCACTCTATCTCCCTCAATTGCCAGCACCTGGATCTTATAAAACACAGGGTGACAGTTTGCGGTGATGGTGACAAAGGAGAGAATGAGAGTGTGTGAGTGTGAAAAAGTGAAACAGCAAGCAAGAGGATGGAGAGAGTGAGTGAGGGACAGATGATGAAGTGGGAGAGGAAGAGAGAGAGTGAGGAGATGGATAAAGACTGAGTAAGTGAGAGAGGAGAGGTACCCAGGCGTCATTAGGTAGATTTTCTTCCACAGGTCATTCATTCTCTGTCTGTCTGGCTGTCTGCAGGACGTCTATGAGTTCAGCATACATCAGCTACATCCTTTCACTCAACACATGACTTAACATTTGTCAAAGTTTTATACGTCTAAAATCTCTCTCAGATTTTCTGTGCAGGCTGTTAAATGTGTTGGCCTCAGCTAATATTTGCTTGCTCTCCCATTCTGAGCTTTTTGGACCACAAAATATTGAAAAAGCATTATAATGTCTAGTTCTTATAAGGACATGTCAGGTTGATATAACAGACATATTTATTAAGCTCTAGCCCAAATTTCCCCAGGGGTCCACTCAGACACAGTTTGTAAAATGATGAAGCTTACAATCTGTGGAACAGAAATGACCTCAAACCAATTTATTTGATAGAGGAACTATTTTATAGGGGTCATTGTAACTTCCTCTGAGGCGGTTCATATGTTCCTACATGAACATCATGCTGTGGCCATTTCCTGCTGTTCAGCATCAAGTTCTAATGCAGAACAATGTTGTGGCTTTACTGTGATGACATATACTTGGGCTTCAACAGAAATGAAATTTTCTACATAGCTGTAAATTGAGATCATATTCAGAGATTTTTCCCACATGATATGAGACTAAAGCCTCGTTTCCACAGCAGAAACTTTCCCCCTGGAACTAAGAACCTTTTGAGGAACTCTTTGTGTTTCCAGAATTTTCGTGGCGATCGGAGGAAGAGACAGAGACACTAATTTTATCTCCTCTGCATTTCATTCATTACATCCAACGTGCATCAGCAAATATATGCAGCTGTAATATATCGTCGCAGTGACCTACATTTTTTTCCAGCGTGTTTTTTAGATGAAACAGGTGGCAACACTGAACTGCAGGCTGCAGAGTGTTTACTGCTGTGACCACCAGCAGCCCTCGTCACATGTCATGTTGCTTTTTCATACATCAGTGGACTAATTTGCCTAATCTTCACAGGTCTTTAGACCACGGTGGAAATGCAGACAACAGTGGGCCTTTTAGTTCCTTGAAAAGTAGTTCTGGGGACTAAAAGTTCCCGAAACCTTTGGTGGAAACCTGGCTATAGGAGTATGTACATCATCAGTGCTGTTTTACCTCTGTTACCTGTAATATTGGGATCAGTTTGAAGCTGAAGTCCGTTCCATGTGGGTTGGTGGTTTATAGTGTGTGGAGCTTAGTATACTTTTTGAGTATCACTTTGTGAGTATTTCACAAGAGCATGACACAAAAGAGCAGCTTGTTTCATCAAACAGGTTCTGTAACTGACCTTGTCTGCTGTTGCTGTCTCTCTGCAAGTCTCTCCCAGAGCCTTTGGCTCTCCCTGCGGGTGTCTCCTAGTGGAAGCTGCAGTCCCAGAGACACTGGAGGCATTCAACAGGTCCGACGCCGTGGTAATCACCAAGGGGACTAGGAAGAATGAGGTGAGATGGCAAGAACAGCAAGAGGGTAAGAATGAATGATTATTAGTGATGGTATGAATTACAGATGTGCACTGAGTTCACTATGTAAGAGGTTAAAAGTGGAGCATTGTGTTACACAATGGCTTAATGCTTATCTAATGGGGGGATCATACAAATACAATAATCACCTTTGTTGTGCTTGTTTTTGAGGAACATGGGTAATGTGCTGGGAGGATGTCTGAGGAGTTCACTAGGACCACTTGTATTTTGCTCAAACATAGGGGATCCCTGAAAAAACACCAATGTTTTATAGAGACGGAAAAAACATTGTAAAAATGCTGATCATATATTGTATCAATTAATAATAACAATTAATTGATTGTTTTGTGCAACACATTTACTCATTTACCATAATACCTGTAGACACAGGTTTAGAATCTAGTCCAGTAGGATAAGCAACATGAGCAATTACATGATCAGATGGGTTTAACCTCAATTTATTAAACAACTTACTTGAAAAACATCAACTGAAAATGTTGATTAAAATTAACAGTAAAACTGCACAAATTAAAAAATGGCAAGTATTAAAGGGCAAAACTGTGGATGTTTACATCTAACATTTTGGGTGATAACCTTAGCGTTCATTTAACCTTTACTTTTACTTTAAAATATAAGTGTAGTTTGCTCTGTATACATTATAATAAAGCTGTGAAAAGCTCTATAACCAAATGTCTGCAAAGAAGTTAGTGATTAAAATGTTACCACAACCAATACAAATTTACCTTTAAAGGTACAGTTCACCCCAAAATCAAAAATACATATTTTCTCTTACCTGTTGCGCTATTCATCAATTTAGATTGTTGTGGTGCGAGTTGCCGAGTGTTGGAGAGATCAGCCGTAGAGATGTCTGCTTTCTCTCCAATATAATGGAATTAGATGGCACTCAGAAGGAAGCATGAATCGATACACAATACTGCTACTGATTCTCACCTAGCACCACTGAGCTAGCTAACGTTACAGCTCCACCAAAGAGGACGCCATTAATGTTTACATCTCGCGCTGTCACGAGCATAAGCCTCTCGTTAAAGAATGTATATTGCTAAGAAGTTCCGTTATATTGGAGAGAAGGCAGACATCCAACACTTGGCAACTCCCACCAAAACAACCTAGATTGATAAAAAGCGCTACAGGTAAGAGGGAAAATATGTGTTTTTGATTTTGTGGTGAACTGTCCCTTTAAGGCTCTCTCGAAGGCCACCAAATGGTAATGCTTGCATGTTTTAATTGTAACACCTGAACAAACTGATGTAGGATGGAGACATCTGACTTGGTTCTGGAGCTCACTGGTTTTCTCTGAGCACTGCCCCAGTCAAATGACGACCTGTAAGTCTTATTGCTGAGCAGAGACAACTCATTAGTGTCATCAAGCAGCATTTCTTTAGCAGGAGACTGCTCATAGCATTTTGTGCTGCCAGTCTCTGGTGATGCATCGTTCTCATGACTTGAATGGACAGACAGCTTCAGATCAGTTTTAGTCGTCTTTGCATTTCCTGCGTCTTCTATTTTGTCGTTTTCCGTGTGCTCCTGACTGCTGCCAGTCTCATCCCGAGATTCAAGGACCGCAGTATCTATCGTGAAATCAGCACAGGTGTCCTTCAAATTAGATTTTTCCACAAGTTCCAGGGCAGTCTCACAGGCATCGTTTTCACGCGTGTCTACATTTGACTGACCTTCCGTCTTCTTATATACACTAGAATCACCATCAGTTACCGGAGACTTCAGCTGTCCACTCTGCTTTGAAATTTCCTGACTTTGAGGTAATGCTTGTGGTTCAACCGTTGTTCTCACTGACACACATTCTTCAATCACATGTGTGTCACACTTTTCATCTGTTTGCTTCATGTCGCTGGTAATGTCAGAAGGATGACTATGTTGTGTTCGTGTTGTCTCCATATCTTGGATACTGACAATATCATCCGACTGAGCAGCTACTGGTGCTGTTTTGGTTTGTGAGCCACAAATACTTGACTGATTCAGAGGTCCAGAAAGTTCAGCGGGTATATTGGCTGCTGATGGATTCTCTTCTGTGGTTTTCTCAAAAACTTGATGAGTAAGTAACTCAGCAACGGTTTGGGCCTCATCATGACAGGGGCGTACCACCTCTCGAATGACAGAGTTTGGCCCCTGATTGACACTTTGTTGCTCATCAGAACAGAAGGTATGTACTTCTCCCCTAATCTCATATCCTTTGCTCACATGGCTGGAGTCAGCATCCTTCCCACTGACTTTCTGAGAGAGACTTTGTGAGCAGTCTGAGGGCTCACAAGCAGCCAGCGGTGGCTCAGTGTCCATGAAGTCAACGACCTGCTGTGTGTCGCTCTTCCCTGTAGTCGTATCAGTAGTCGTCTGGGCCGGTATCTGGGTTTCTGCTGTGTGTAGCCCTGTCTTTCCTCTCTCCTCCGCTCCACATGTCCCTTCTCCCTCTGCTCTATCTTGTGTTTCTGTTCCAGGCTGTTTGGGGTCGCATGCATCCTCTGTTGACCCCCGGCTATCCTCTCGTCTGTCTGCTCTATCTGTTGTTTGGACCGTGAGCGTTCCTCTCCTTTCTCCAGCACTTCCTCCTTCTCCTTGGACTTCTTCTCTATTCCACTGCTGCTCCTCGTTTCCTTCTCTCTCTTCTTTGTTGTTTTTCACTTGTTTCGCATTCTCTTTCCATCCCTGTTCTTCCTCACTCATTCCTCCATTACCTTCATCACTCTTTTCTTTGGTTAGTAAGTCTACAGATCCGTTGTTAGACCTGTGGCCAAGGCTCGATACAGTTGATACTGTTGAAAAAAATAAGTCAGCTGGTCAAATTGTACTCGTCATAAAAATATCATAGGTTCATAAATAAAAGCAATACAGCTTGTATGTTCTGAGTAAAATGCTGTGTTGAATTCTCAGTACAAGTAATAATCTATGTTTATCTGCTGTATGTTTATATTTAGCTGGCTGACCTCCAGCTGCTCCAGTGGCAACTAGCTTAGTCACAGCTCCCGTGTCCTCCAGACAGTCTGGGTTTTTGGTCTGAGTGGAGGCCAAGTGCTGCAGACTGCCAAAGCTAGGCAGCTCAGAGCTGGAGATGGGTTCCTCAAGAGTTTCCTCTCCTCTGATTTCCTCCAGGAAAGTGGGGAAGACCTCCATAGAAACATCGAAGTTCTGACTGCTGTCTCTCATCTGTGTAGAGAAAAATACAGAACATGACACCCTCTGTCCTTTACAATACCACCCTCACATCGGATAAGGAATAACTTATTAAAAAAGAAGAAACTTCAGGAAGAGGAGGGATCCCCCTTCCAGGATGAACAGACGTGCAATAGATGTCGTGTGTACAGAGTAACAACATCATGAAAATACAAAATAGACAATCCATATCACAAAAAATAATACATGTAAAGTGAACACATGTGAGAAGGTGGATCCAGGAGGATGTCAAGCAGCTTCCAGGCGGCGCCAAACAGATAGAGCCAGAGCAACACAACCTCCTCTCCACGCCAACCAGATGGAGCCATAGCAACGAATATCACTATTACACGTGCCCCCGGCACAACATTAAACCATGACTGATTCAAAATCCACAAAACCAGCCTGAAAATGAAGAAAATCTGAAACGATTGGAAGAGAGTCTGTGGTGCAGCGCCGTATAGTTATCGGACCCTGGTCAGAGCAGGCCGAAGCTACGCTGATTGGCCAGTCTGCGTTCGAGGGGTGGGACTTAGCGAAGGGTCAATTAAGGTACCATCATTAATTAATTTTAGTCAGGAAAATACATGCAAGGTTGTCAAGACAACACCGAAATACTTTTGTCTCTGTATAAATGAGTCTCTTTGTCGTAACATGTCTGTACCTCCAACGCATATATATGCTGAGCCTGCACTTTGGCCTGCGAGGACAGTTCAGTGTGTTCCTTATGAAGCTCGTCGTACGCCTCTTTCACCGCTTTAAGGTCCTGCTGCTCACTCTTGATGCAATCCAGAAGCTTTGTCTTCTGTTTAACACAAATGTACAGGGACAAATGATCTCTTCAGATGTTTCACTATGACGAACAATTCATCAATTGCATTTCCCCTTTCTTTGGCATTACAATCTAACCTGGCGAATGCTTTTGTTTTATAAAAATGTCACCATCATACTGCGTTCTCTCACACTACAGTTTTTCTTCTACCTCTTTGTCCCAGCTGTTCTTGGAAGCAGCGTAGCTCTCCATCAGTTGGGCCACCTTGTCTTCCATTGCCGTGCTTTTCTCTCGCATCACCCTGTGTTCCTGCTTAAGGGCCTGCAGTAAAATTAATCACCCATAGGATTTTTAATGCAATACTAAATTTTTATGTGTTTATTTAACGTGAACAGAAGGTCTTAAACAGGGAAGGGAGAGAGAGAGAGGACTGCTTGCTAATACAAATCAGTTGGCTTGTGTCATTTTAATAATGATTTTAATAAATGAATGAATATGTGAATTAAAAATGAGAAGGGGGTACAGAGAGAAGAAAAGCGAATAATAAACTGCAAAGCCGTAAATGGAGAATAAACACACTATCATTCAGTTGCGGAGGGGACCATATTCCCTAATGTATATGTTGTGATAGACAACATCGCATTCATCATATTTATGAGAAGGAACGATGGCCGTTATTTATTTCTGTCCTTGTGTAAATTCACTCCATAATCATTTAAATAGACCCTGAAAAATCCCTGATCCGTGTGGGGCCAATAAGTGGTGCAGGCTTTTACCTTGAGAAATACACCACATTCTCTATCATTCACATCTATTGTGACAGTGGCTGTCAATCGATTAAAATATTTAATCGCGATTAATCGCACGATTGTCCATTCATTAATCGTAAATTAATCACACATTTTTTTATCTGTTCAAAATGTACCTTAAAGGGAGATTTGTCAAGTATTTAATCCTCTTATCAAAAAGGGAGTGGACAAATATGCTTGGTTTATGCAAATGTATGGATATATTAGGGCTGTCAAAGTTAACACGATAATAACGCGTTAATCGATTTTTTGGAGGTTGTAGCGGGCTCAGTTTTAAAGCTAGACTGGCGATATTGGCATCATATAAAACTAGAAAACCTAAGGAATCCACTGGTACCAACCATGTCATACTAGCCTGTTGCGAAGGAGGCTAAATAACACTCCAAACTTATGCAACATTTTGGCGAGGAAAAACTGTCATGGCCATTTTCAAAGGGGTCCCTTGACCTCTGACCTCAAGATATGTGAATGAAAATGGGTTCTATGGGTACCCACGAGTCTCCCCTTTACAGACATGCCCACTTTATGGAGCGACACCTGCGAGCTAGTTCAGGCAGTCAACTCGAGCTGCACTGCTACATACACATGTGACATTATGTGCTACAATATGTATGTCCAGATGACCTAAAAGCAGGAATTTCATTCTCTGTTTTCTGTTAATCATGACAGTATAATTTTAGACAGTTGTATGTGTCTATGAGATTAACTCCTTCCCTCTTCTGCTTTATTATCTTTATTATTTATTGCAGTCAATTGTTGCTACTTTTGCATATCAAACTGCTGAATGTAAACTGTTACAATGTTGCTGCATATTGCTTAAAAAAACAACTTTTAAGCTTTGTTTCTATTATTTTTTTGTTTATTATCTACTTTTGAGCTCTTTTTCAGCTCTAAAATTAAATAACAATAATCAAAAATAAGTCAATTTAGTATATAGTATGAGAGTAAATCTGTGCTGATGTATATACATACCATATGAGCAATTATGCCCATAAACCAGCAAAGGATGGAAGTCTCTGACCTGGTACTGCTCTCTTTGAGTCTGCAGCTCCAGCTCTACTCTGCTTACTGTCTGGGTCTGACTCAACAACAGCTGCTGGGTGTGCTGCAGAGACCTCATCACTTCCTGTAACACACAAACAGTACACGCAATATAGGTATCTACAATGAAGTCATACGTTACAATTATATGACTGGCTAAGCTTGGTTTTAGCTTGTTTGCCCCTTGAAATCATAAAAAGTAATTACAATTTCTTTCGGTGGAAGAAAAGACACTGTTTTCAGTATTATTTTGAACAGCAAAGCATCCTCCAAGAGTGGAGAAAGAACATCAAGTTTAAGGTAGTGGTCACATGTGGTTTCCTTCCTTTTTTTCTAGCTTCTTACCTGTTTTTCAGCTCTTACAGCTACATTTTCCTCCCCGAGTATTTTGTTCATTTCAGTTTCCTAAGCATGCAAAAGAAGTAGAATTTTAGCTTTCTGGCTAATTTGATTTTGATGTGATAGAGACGATCTATTATCTTCATATTATTATCCTATTTAGTGATTGTCATTTACCATGATCAGTTTCTGGTGCAGCTGCTGACAATGCTGCTCTCTGCCTGTAGGACTATGGGCCTTGTCATGTCGCACTGATGACATCTTGGCCTTGATCAGCTTGTTACTGACCTCCTCCAACTCCTGAGAAAGCACCAAACATTTTAGAAAGTACAGAATTATCCAAGTTGATTACTTTGTTCAAATACTTCCAATAGTATTTCTTTAATACTATTTTATGGATTTGTATTGGCTGATACAGTATAACAAATAGAGGTAACACTTCATTTTACAGGTCCGCAAATTGTATAGTAATTAGGTGATTATTCGTAATTAAAATTAAAAGTAAATAATGTTTAGAATAAAGTAATTTTCGATAAATTTTGAGGTAAATATTGGGGTAATTTGGTAGTAATTCCAAAGAAATTTCAAATAGGTTACTTTCTAATTATCACCTAATTACCATGAAATTTGCAGACCTGTAAAATGAAGTGTTACCCAGATAGACAATGGGTGCAAACATCAGGAGCAAAAGTATTTTGTCTGACCCACAAATGTTAAAGCACTTTTCCACACACCTTCTTTAGTGATGCGATGGTTGCTTCATGTTTTTCATTTGCAATAGTCAGTCTCTTTTTTATTTTCATGGCCTCATCAACTGTAACAATCACACACGGTAAGACACCATCATACATAATGCTATGACATAACTACATTACTGTTAATGAGTGACACACAAGAGCGCAGACAGGAAGGGATACAGATAAGCAACAATAACTTACTACTAGAACTAATATTTTCTCTCTGGTTGTTCTGTGTCCCTTACAGTAAATGATGAGTGTAACACTTTCCAGGGATGTCAGTCTTTCTCAAATTAGCGACAGCCGAGGCAGAATGAGCCAACTGAATCAGCCCTTTACATAAACAGAGATAGTGAATTTGAAATACAAATGGAATTTGAGTGTGTTTACAAATGGGAAATGTAGCTGTGACCATGTAATTAGCTACAATTTGAGATTACAACGGTTACCTGATAATGTAAAGCCTTATACTGCTATCAGTCCATATTTCATATTCACATTTGTCCTTACAACAATAGCAAGCTAATGTACTTCAACAGAGTATATGTAGCGCTGTATATGTTATTGTAAGCCTCCAGAGAAGCTGCTATCTACTATTGTCAACATCCATGACAAGATATACTTCGATCAGCCATAACATTAACAACATTAAGACCATTGACAGGTGAAGTGAATGACATTGATGACAAAGAATCTTGGCATCAGTAGTTTTAATGATGTATTATAAGCAGCTTGGAGCTTGTGTTAGGAAGTTAAACAGGTCCTAAATCCTTCTCTATTATGCAGCTGGATTTTTTCAAGTTTCTCGCCAAAAACTAAATTTGACGAGATTAAATTTCAGCACATAATGATAAAGTTAGAATTTACCTTCGCCCAGTTGTCATTTTTACTAATCAGGACCACTTACACACTATAATGTCACTCACTGGAACCTCCGCTATTTCTCCAAGCAGGACTGTGCTGTCCACCGGCTGCTAACAGGTAACATTACTAACTCTCCTCTTGCCGATTTCAACATGGATTTGTTGTTCACGGTGTCGAATAGGGTGCGCCCTTCAGGTTTAGTAGTAGTAGCGCCATGCTTTTGAGTGCTTTTTTTTCTCTGCCATGGCTCCGGTCCCAAACAAACTGAATACATGATACAGCGTACATATGCCGTTGCATAACAAAGCAAACAGCAGACGCCAAGGAATCAGACAACTAGGAACCAGTTCTCAACGGGACCTGATTCTTTATTCCCATCCCTGGCGTTTTGTGTGGCGGATGGACTGACGATTTCACCCGCCACTGCCAACAATTTACCCGCATTTGGCAGGTGGCAGGTGCCAATTTCAGACCCTGATCACACAAACATTTAATAACAGAGTGCAGAGTTTTATTTACTCTCTATGATGGACAAGATTTATTTATGATTTAAGCAACTTTGAATATGAAAGCCGGGATTTGACACTAAACGTCTAGAGCTTACCGTTAGTAATGATAAACACTAAAATCATCTATTAAATGTATGTCCTGGCCCAACAACAACATGATATTGGGCAAAAGGTCATTTCAGAACACACAACTCTTTGAACCTTGAAGCACCTGGGCTACAGCAGCAGAAAATCCTGCCTGGTTACTCTACTGTCAGCTGACAACATGTAGAGTAAGCTACATTGGAGACATGCTCGGTCTAATTTAACAGCAAGATGCATATTTGTTGTCAACTGCATGGAGCCATGTCAACAGAGCAGGCGCATGGTATTAATGTTGTAGGAATGTTTTATTGGCTCAGATAAAGCCCCAACTGAGCACTGTCTAACACTAAACCTTGTCGCTGACCAGGGAGATCTCTTCCTGGAGGAGCATTTAAAGCAACATGACAGTGACCTTTGCTCATTACCCAGATGTCGACCCCAAAATAATATCTTTGGGATGACGTGAAACTAGATATCTGTAGGAATTAATGTGCTGCTAAAATTTCTGCAGAAGCTGAGTCATACTACTCCATCAAGTCAGACCAAGATCTCTGTGAATTGTTTCCAGCACCTTGTTACATTCAGACCCAAAAGGATTCAGGCTGTTCCTGGAGCAAAATAGGGCCCCTTCTGGTAGGATCTAATAAAGTGAACACTGTGTGCCGTTTTAGGAACGCTACCTCAGCAACATTCAATAGCACGTACTGATGTACTGTACAGTATGTATCACTGTTGCACTGATAATTATTTTTTAGATATATTACATGCTTGCCTTGCATTATTGGAGCACCAGCAAGTGTCTTCAGACTGACTGATGGGATTTTGGGGTGGTAGTTGTATTACCTTTTAATGTTTCTTTATTTTTACTAATGGGTTTATTGTGTATATTATATTTCTTCTTTGTTTTGTATATTGTTTGGACCCAAATGTTTTATCTTTTTGTGTCAATAAAAGAACTAACTAACTATCTTTTAGAACATTATTAGTGCAGTCCTGTCTGACTGGCAAATTGTGTCTTTGGTATAACTTGTAAACCTGCATCCGCACCACAGAGAGAACATCTACATATTTGCCTTTTTGTGTATTAATTCATCCATAAGTACATCCATTAGTTACCATTTTGCTCTAGTTTCTCGTGGGCCTGCTTGACCATGGCACACTGCCTGGACAGACCACTGAAACGTTTCTCAACCTCCCCCAGCTGGTTCAAGTGGCTGTCCTTCGACCGGCTCTGCAAGGATAATTTCTGTTCCTGTGGAAGAGGTATAGTTAAATCAGACAAAGAAATGAGTGCCCTCTACACTACAATATGTGCTTAGCACAGAAATGTTGCAAAAAGGAAACAATGAATGAACACAGAGGAATGAGGATGAAAGGTGAAATTGCTTTGACTGTAAAATGTTTCTGTTATTAAAGCAATAGTTAATAATACTTATGCACATCCTTGCTGAGAGTTTGATGCAAGATCAACACAACTCCCATGTCTGTCTTTTAAATTTGAAGCTACGGCCAGCAGCTGGTTAGCTTAGCCTAGCATAATAACTAGCCTGGCTTTGTCCAAAGGTAACAGGAAGTCGTCGCCAAGAAATTGTCTCACACATAACCTCCTGTAAAACCCAAACTTGTCGTTTTCACACTTTGATTTTATATGAATTGAATAAACACGATATAACATGTAAATTAGTGAGCTTTAGAGTTTTTGGTGTTGATTCAGCATTCCCAGTATTGTTCTTCTAAGGTTTATTCAACTTCTTCAACTTCTATTTCTTCTGTACATTTTTTGGACTTTAACTACTCCTGCATACTTTCAGCTACAGAAACCATTCAACTATCAAAATATTCAGCTCTTTAAGGACATTAGTGCTATGACTTTTCTCGTTTCAACTATTTATACCTTTTAAAATATTAAGCTTTTTCCACTTTTTTTTTACAATGTAACTCAATGGAGAAAGTCTTCAAATCCTCTTAAACATACTCTGCATATTTTCAGCTACAGACTTCATTCAAACTTTAAACGGGTTACAAGTCTTTGAACTATTAAGCTATGATTCAGCTTTTTGATATCTTTTACAGTTTTTGATTCATCACAGTTTAAGTTTTATGCTTTTTTCAGATTTTTTCAGAGTTTATAATGGGTGTGTATTGCGCTGCTTTACAGTGATGACATCACTCATACTCTAACCCTCCCTGCGTTTTTCTTTTTTTTTACATTTTCTGGCAAAAACCTTGTTGGTGCCACAACTTCCACTCCTCATACACAATTAATACATAAAAACGTAGATAGACGTAGATACAAAATAAACGTAGATTTTTGTCTTCTTTCAGATGACTTAAGCAATAGGTCTTACAGTTTGGGAATGATCTGCTATAAAGCACCAAGAGATCTCTCCCTCTCTCTCATCTGCTGCAATGTTAATTCATCTCTTAAAGTGTAGAGCAAAAACTCAAATGTGGAGGCTTTTTAAACTGCCAGTTCTCAGTCATTTTTAACTTTATCCACAAAAATGACACGTCTACTTCTTCATCAAAGTCTTGAGGTGCTCAAACTGAAGAGATTTCAGCTTTACAACTTGCAGTTTTTAACTGAGGGTGTCTTTTTCAGGTAGTACCTTCTCTGTGCTTTCACCATGTGTCATTCCCAACCATGACTCAGCACTTTCAGACACAAACAGGTGTTCCTGATTGGCTGATCAGAGCTCCATCAGTCTCTGCCTGATGGAGCTTTCTCTAGACTTGTAGTTTTAAAGATTTACAGTATTTCACCCAAATACTACTGTCTGTCTGTCTTTCTGCCTCTCTCTCTCTCTCTCTCTCTCTCTCTCTCTCTCTCTCTGTGTGTGTGTGTTTAGCAATGCAGTTCATCTGTCTGATATACTTACAAAGCATTTCTTCTTTCTGCCTAATCAGGAAAATTCAAATTTACCACTTTTGACAGTATTACAGTTTAGCTTTCAGCTTTTCTAACAATGTATTTGAGCTCTTAGCTTCTTTAGGTAATGCAGTTCAGTTTCCAACTCTGCCAGTTTTACAATTCAACTTCCATTTTTTTCAGCAGTGCAGTGCAATGCATTTGGTCTTAAACATTTTTCAGGCAAGTCATTTCTGCAATTTCAGCAATGCCTTGCAATCAATTTCAGCTGTAAGCATTCCACAGAATTTTCAGCAGGAAATGCATTTTCTAGTTTAAATAGCAATGCGCCGGGCCCACCTGGCTTTTACAGGGAATGGGAGATGACACTCTGATTGACTTGATTCATGTTACGCCCAAAACCCACCGATGATTTAGAGACTAAATAGAACCCTGTTGTCTCTTGCGCCTTACTTTGCGCCAATATTATGCGCCGTTTAACTAGCAAAAGTGGAATTGGACACGATAGATCGTTTAAATAGGGCCCACAATCTTCTCATCTAAACCTCAGCAAAAACAGTTAAGTATGTATTTCCCAAAATGTCAAACTTTTCCTTTAAGGGAAGGAGATGGCCTTTTAAAAACGAAGCATGCTCCAAGTACGTTAAAGGCAGGCACAAAACAAGAGGAGGCACATTTTGTCAGATATAGTATACTGTTAGTACAGGGTAAACAGCTGTCAAGTGATTGAGATGATCATGGTTTAACTTAGCTAGGGCCTGTCTCTTTCTGTGGGATGAAGGAATCAACTCAACGCATGCCTCAGAGCGCTTTATCGCTCTTCAAACTGCCATTATAGTTTGATTGTCTGTATCAAGCTGAGCAGATTCTTTTCTTCACTTTCGTTTTCCTGCTCACTCCCTTCACTCTCATTCTCACTCCCTCCTATCCCTCTCTCCAATACACCAGCTCAATCGACTCCCTCTCACTCTGCTGAGCCGCTGTTATGTGAAGAAGGTTAAACCGAGCGAGGCCCAGTTATAAAACATTTTAATAGAGATATTTTCTCTGCTGGGCTGGCAGTTCAAAGTGTCGCACACTCCCTATCCGTTACTCCTGATGAGCTCTTCCCTCCAAACCCATCCCTCCTTAGCACAATTCCCTCTTCCTCCTCTTTTGATTTTTCTCACTCCCACCCATCCTCTGTCAACAATTTGTATAAGTAGAAAATCCTTCCTTACCAACTCACTTGATTTCTTCTCCAAGTTGTACTTCAGTAACTGTAAAATAGAAGTAAAAGAAAATCAACAAGATAAAAAAGGTTTACACTCTGATGATCCAAGCATTGTGGCGTTCTCTGAGTGAATTTGTGGTTTTCTAACCTTCTTCTCAGCTCCCTCTAATCAATCTGTTGATCTTATTTCTATATTTCAATCAATCATTTTGTCTATTGGCTAATCTCCAAGCACTCAATGTGACATCTTTAAATGTCATGTGTTGTCCAACCAACTAAAGATATTTAATTTACAGTGATATAAAACAGAAAATCATCAAATCTTCACGTTGGAGAAGCTGAAACCAGGAAATTTGGCAGTTAAACAATTAATCGATTATGAAAATTGTTGCAGATTAATTTTCTTTCAACAGAAATAATAATAAAACTCTGTATTCTGTAAGAGCAATATGATTATATTTTTGTCTCAAAAGTTAGCTTTCAAGTGTGCACTGAAACTTTGACATGATCGGCTGCTCTGGATGTTATCAGATTTTGGGGATCATTTATCAAACAACCAGCACTTCATTAACCAGTATCAGTGGGGTTCTCATTCTGGGGATCCAGACCCCCAGGGGGGGTCACCAGATAACTTTTAAAGGGTTGCAAGTTGATTTATGGGTTGGACGGGGAAAAATATATTCAGGCCTAGCCTTTTTGTTTGTTTTGTTTTTCTTCTTAATGAAATATTTAATCGCCTCTTCTGAAGAGACAGTATATATAATTAATAATCAAATAAAGCAACACAAAGGGGGGAATATTTTTCATTGTTTGCGTATGCAGCCAGTGATGCAGGTTGGAAAGTAGGTTTTGTTTAATGTGTTTGAGGGGGTCTGATTGAGAAGCACGGTCTACATCTGCCAGTCTGCTTAAAAAGACAACTGATTATTTGAGACCAAGAGACAATACAGCAGCAGTTAATGTTAACGTTTAGAGGGTAATATGACTGTTTCAAACACATTTTTTGTCCACAAGGACAAAATGATGACCCAAAATATAATCTTAATTATTAATAAATGCTGAAAATGGAAAATCAAAATGGTCATTCCCTACATTCTATATTAAAAGGGACTGTTTCTAACTTCTTACACTTATAAATCATTGCAGGTCGGTGTCCCATACGCGTGTGGCTACGCTGTTCAGACAAGACTCTAACACAAATTACACGGAAGCATCAAAACCGCAAAGTTATATCTAGTGAAGCCTGTCAAAACAGTGTTGGCCACAGTCGGAGGACGCGGGGGAGACCGTAGCTTTGGGCTCCAGGGCCGGAGTCTCTGCTGTGCTCTGCTCCTCTGCCTGCCTGCTTGCCTTCACTCACACACCGCGCTCGTTCTTGCTCTTTCGCTCCACTCTCACATGCATGCGCGCACACTAAACACTACAGGAGAGTTAGTTTAGCTCTGAGAATATCTCGTAAATGTACAGTGGACGTTTGTGCAGAAATAAATGCTGCAGCTCCTCCAGACCAACAGAGGTTTTCCGTGTCTTGTGGAGTGACGGGGCTCCGCAGCGAGAAAGGTTATCGCCTACAACCAAAACTCCGGTGTCTCCACTGTTCCTTCTGACCGCGGTCAGGAGGCTGAAGCAGGAAAAGCCAACACTAGGATCAGCAGTGATTCATGGAGAGACCTTCGTCAGCTAACATTACTGCCAAGCAGTTGAAATATAGAGTGATATTGTGCTTTTAGCTGACGTGTGTCGCCTCACTGTTTTGAGCAATGCTCATTCATGTCTATGTAGAGCGAGCACAAGCGCGAGCAACAGGACGCTGACTTTCGTTGACGGCCACAGGTGTCGCTGTTAACAAACAATTTCTGATTCTTGCAAACAGTCCCTTTAAGATTAAATTTGCCTTTTTTAATCAATGTATTTGTGGGCAGTTGTGCCCCTATCATTTGTTTGATTTTGAGTCTTATAAATACTGAACTATATAGATATTCATCAGCCAGGTTATTTATTGAGATTAAAATACACTGCTGTGATGAATTATTTAGATTTAATTAAGAATTAATTAAACCATACCGTTCCAATGGAGCTCAAATTTGTAATTTAGAAGATCGTCATGGTATGGCAATTAAATCACTTCAATCCCGACTGCCACTGATGTGAAAATGTGTTAAATTAAAGGAATCCACCAGACCGTGTCACAAGAATTAACACCACTGGGCCTCACTTTAGCCAAACACCACAGTCAGTGTCTCCCAGATAGAATATCAAAAACAGTCTCTATTGTCTCTGTAACACGGCTGGGTTGTTAAAGTGCAGCGGACCGTGGGGATGGCTGTATATCACCTCTGGGGTGTCAAGCCTGAAGACGAACACTCTGGGAGCCAGACGGAGTCAGGCCTGTGCTCTAACACCCTGCGACCTTGACTCTGATTGGGCACGAGCTTTCTTTATTTACTTATCTCTTTGAACAGTTCAATGATTAAATCTTTTTTTTATGATTTTAAAGAAAGAACGAGAGACAGAAAGGAAGAAAGATGATGGGATGACTGGGAGTGCTGGTGTGTGAGATAGAGACAGAGAGAAGAGGCTGTAAGTGTTATACATCTCAGTACCTGTAGCGACTTTAGCTCTTCTTTCAGGTTGTTAATCTCCTTGTCTTTTAACTCAGCACTGACCTGGTATTTCCCCTGAAATGTTAGATTATTATTGTGAGTGTCAAAAAAGCAATAAATACCAAGAAAGAATCCACTCCATGGGCCAAGATTGTGCAACTGAGATGAGTGAATTTACTACTCCACTAAAAACATTAATTGAATAAATTGCTCCTAGTATCTTGTTGACATTTTTGGGAATAAGCCCTTCATACCTTCTCCTCCTCAATGTTTCTTATTTTGGCCTGAAGCTTAAGGAAAGAAAAGAAAATGTTCAGAAGGTTTTAATGAATTGTTAAAAGTCTTTGTTTAGATATAAAAACTGCAACCAAACAGTGAAAAACATACCTGCTTCTTAACATTGATGAGTGACTCTGTGTGCTGGTTTGCCGTTGTTTCAATTTGATGCTGTAGGGATTCCTGTCATACAGGAAAGGACAAAATCAATCAAAAACAATTAATGATCAAAAAATATCAAAAAATATCAAAATCTATTATGTGTGAAATAAGAATACCTATGATCTTTTGTGAATCTATCTACTATCAAAGTACGAGGGCTCTCAAAGTTAACACGATAATAACGTGTTAACACAAATTAGTTTTAACGCCAATAATTTCTTTAACGCATTAACACAACTTGTGATTTTTAGGCTGGAGTGGGCTCAGTATTAAAGCTAGAGTGAAGATACGGGTATCATATGAAACTAGAAAACATCCATTGGTTTCATGTCATACTAGCTTGTCGTGAAGGAGGCTAAATAACGCTCCAAACATACACTAACGTTTGACGAGGAAAAACTGTCATGGCCATATTCAAAGGTGTCCCTTGACCTCTGACCTCAAGATGTGTGAATGAAAATGGGTTCTATGGGTACCCACGAGTCTCCCCTTTACAGTCATTCCCACTTTATGATAATCACACGCAGTTTGGGGCAAGTCATAGTCAAGTCAGCACACTGACACACTGACAGCTGTTGTTGCATGTTATTATTTGAGCATATTTTTTATGCTAAATGCAGTACCTGTGAGGGCTTCTGGACAATATTTGTAATTTTTTTGTGTTGTTAATTGATTTCCAATAATAAATATATACATACATTTGTATAAAGCAGCATATTTGTCCACTCCCATGTTGATTAGAGTATTAAATACTTGACAAATCTCCCTTTAAGGTACATTTTGAACAGATAAAAAATATGTGATTAATTTGCGATTAATCACAATTAACTATGGCTAATAATATGATTAATCGCGATTAAATATTTTAATTGATTGACAGCCCTACTAAGTACCAAAATAAATATATTAAACATATTTATGTAAAGCCAGCTAAGCCCAGCCGTACCTTCTCCCAATCCAGCTCCTGTTTCTCCAACACCAGTTTACTGATCTGATCCTCAAAGCGTGTCTCTGCATCCTGAACAACGGAAAGGCATAATTTACATAACAGCTTATTCTCAACCATCCTAGGACCAATCACATATTGTGAGTAAGGAGTAATTCACAATCAGACAACCCAGAGACACTTATTAAATTAAATAAAAAGACAGTAAATTTAGATGGGGAGATGATGGCTGGTACAATGTGATCTTAGCAGGCATGGTACAGACTGAAAATCAGTTAACTGTCTGGAGTTGAGCCAAAACCGCAAACTGCAGTTAAGTTTCCCTGGTTCATTTCTCCGTATCTTTTGTAGAAGCACACAGAGAAAGAGGAACATTAGAGGGGAGGTGATATTTGTGGAAAGCCATCCCTATCCTCCCTCTTTCCTGGGAGAAGGCAGGTAAAAGTCAATTGCTCTCTATATCCACGGGACTTTTTTATGTGCATGTGGGAGCCGGTTAACTCACTGAGTTTATTTTATAAGTTCCAATTAAACTATGCTACCAGCGTGGCACTGCACTTTAAAAAAAAGGAGTGCACAGGAGATAAAGCTGTTATTTTTCCACTGAGGAATCATTATTGTGTGTGAGTTTAAAAAGACACTAGAAAGCTTTATTAAGCCCGGTAATCCATGTAAATCAAAATAGGCAACTGCAAATCAACTTAGTGCTGAGGGTACTAAGACCTTTTAATATATTCTTTACTAAACAATAGCTCATAATATATGGTTTTACGTATTATGTGAAACTTCATGACTGTTAACATCATATATTTGCCATGGCTTTTCATCTCTTTACTGTTTTATTGCTGCTCTGAATGGATGCTTTTTACTGGGCATTAAAAAAAATAAAAAAACAAGTATGAAAAAGTGAGTGTTTATTTAATAGTCTAGTTGGAAGAAGTTATACATAGCTTATCCTAAAGTTTTCCAGTGTACGTGTTATTGTGTCTTCATTTACATCTCACTTAGAATAATTAGTATCTATTTGAATATTGAAAAAAAGCTTCTCAGCTCACACTAAATGTCCTATGCACTCACCTTTGACAATGTTTTTTCCTACATGTAATGCTTTCCCATTTAGGGTTAAGTCTACCAGTATACCACATCCCCACCAACTAAAGCAGTGGACTGTACTGTATTAAAAAAAAAGAAAAGAAAACCCATTGGAATTTGACCTGCTCAGGAATGTCCGGCACCATCGTGACATCCTCTCGCTTCTTAACCTCTCCAACCCGTCAACGCCACAACTACAAAGTGCTACTTTGATAACAGCAGCGCCTGAGGAGGATCACACTGATATACCAGCTTACACTTGTGTCCCAGTTAACACGACCATAACAATAAAAACTAAATGGCTACAAACGACCAACATCCCATTTTTGCTCGCCTAACCTTTAAGCACACTCGCAATGTGTTGTCAGGTTGAAAGTACTTGCTGGAGGGTAGAAAGCATTATTATTTATTTTTGTTACTTTTACAAACAAATTTACTCTCTACTTATCGGTCAGGGGTTAAATGGCTTATGTGACCCCCATCTCGACGCAATGTGCATCAAACCTAGGTGGCTCTTATCCAGATGGCCAAAAGAGGCAGCTGGCTTTCTCTAGGACACTACAATACCAACTCCCCTACTACTTCTATAAAATCATACTGAATGTGACGCAGAGGTAGAGAGGAAGTAAGAAATACTTAAAACAAAACACATTTAAGGGGCGAAATTTTATACTAACCATGTTTTGCATTGTTTTCATTATTATATAAAATGTTAGGGTTTGCAAGATGATTAACAGGATCAGAAAGCAGAGAAAACATATAACATACAATAATAAAATATATTCCTGCTACAAAAATATTATGTAAACATATTCATACATTCCTCTTAACTTAGCTTTTTTCTTGTGAATTCTGACTAAATTTGACCACCTTAGGATTGTAAAAAAAATTAAATAAAACAAGGGAAAAAATTATTTTTGGCCAGTGGAAATACGCAACCAAGGATGATGGGCCACACATATACCAGCCCAGTCACACTGCAGTTCAGGAAATAGTCACAAAATTGTATGAAAATTGTATAATCATACAAAAATAAGTAGTTTGTTGCCTAAGCCTAACCAAGTCGATCTATTCCTAAACCTGACTAAGTCGTTTTATTTTGAAAAGACCAGAGCGGAAATTGGCACGTGCGTCACGTGTTGCTGGACATTCGTAGAAAAACGCATGAAAAATATGTTGTTAAAGTTGCGCTGAGCCTCACGAAAAAAAGGGAAATTCTTGTCTATGTACACGAATCAAATAGGTTAAATTTTGTGACTATTTCACGAACCGCTGTGAGACTGTGTTGCGTATACACTGCAAAGTTTCAAGGAATTACAAGCTGCAAGGGTTGGGAATCACTGCTTTAGATTGTGACATCAAAAGCCAGACACCTGCTGGTTATCACATTAGGTACAAACATCAGAAACTTGACTGCTTTTTTTTTTCAATCATCATTTATAATCATTATAAAAAGCCACACACTGATGTGAAATGTTACAACTGCTACTATACCCTCCGGATGTGAAGCTCCTCCACAGTCTCAAGTAGATGGGTTTTAAATTCCAACAACTTCAGTAAGATAGTGCCTCCACTTTCTGTCTGACAGCGAGCGTTGGACAGAGACAGCTCCTGCTCCAACACAGCTCCTCCTGCCTGCAGAAGAAAAATTAATGCTTCTAATTTAGCTATTTCCATTCTAAGTTCGTACTTAGTTTGGCAATTTTAAGATACAAAATTAGATCATATGTTGAAGCTGTAGGATAAAGTGCACATTTAATGTAATTCCCTCCTGCATACAATAAGAAAGAGTAAAAGAGTTTTCCAACATAGAGTAAACAACCAGTTAAACAACTTTAATGAGCAATTCATCAGTTTGGCAGTATAACTACTGCAGGTGTCCTGGAGCTTTCTTTGACATACATGTCAGGAAACATACAAAAATATCTGCCATGTTTTGTTTATGAGAACAAAACATAGACACAAACAATACCCAGAAATGATTTATATTTGAGATGTCAATCAATTAAAATTAAATTGCAAATTAATCGCATATTTTTTATTTGTTCAAAATTTACCTTAAGGGGAGATTTGTCACGTATTTAATACTCTTATCAACATGGAAGTGGACAAATATGATCAAATATTGTCCAGAAACCCTCACAGGTACTGCATTTAGCATAATAAATATACTCAAATTATAACATGGCAAATTCAACCCCAACAGGCAACAACAGCTGTCAGTGTGTCAGTGTGCTGACTTGACTATGACTTGCCCCAAACTGCATGTGATTATCATAAAGTGGGCATGTCTGTAAAGAGGAGACTCGTGGGTACCCATAGAGACCATTTTCATTCACATATCTGGAGGTCAGAGGTCAAGGTTCCCCTATGAAAATTGTCATGCCAGTTTTTCTTCACCAACATTTTGGCATGAAACCAACGGATGTTTTCTAGTTTCAGTGTCTTCACTCTAGGTTTAAAACTGCATGCTACAACCTAAAAAATGCAAGTTGCATTAATGCGTTAAAGAAATTAGTAGGGACAAATTTGCATTAACGCGTTACTATAACGTTAACTTTGACAACCCTAATTTATATCAAAAGTTTTTAGTTTAAATCTAATCTTAAAATAAATAAACAAATCAGCTGATGAATGTTCTGTGCTTTGTCCTCTACTTTCAGAAGTAGTAACTTACAGTGGTGTGGGTGGGGAGTGTCCCGGAGTCGGCACTGAGATCCATCGAGTTGTTTCAGGGCAGGCCAAGGTCCCGCTGGGCCTCTGCTGCCTGTTAATCAAGAAAAAAAAACATTTTGTCGGAAAAGGTTAATAGAATTGGCTGTTTAATAAGCAGTAATACTCTGCCTTTCCACTCACATGCTTATAATCACTTCCTCATCTGCAATTTTTACTGCTAAATGATTTTATTAGAAATAATAGGCTAGCACATTAAAGCCTCGTAATGTTTCTCAATCACTACAATCTAACCTAATGGCTTTGAAATGACCATTAGGGTTTTTTCTTTCTTTGTTTTACACCACTTCCATTGCAGTGAGAAGATAACACCTTGATAAGCCATCTTGGTTCAAATGAACCAGCCCATTGACACTAATAGGGGTCAGAGCAATAACACTGAATGGACAAATTGCACTGTCAATGCTTTTTAAATTATCTAGGTTATTTAATTTGACCCGTGGATGGTCCTCTGCAACTGTCCCCTCAACATAACCAAGAAACTGAGTGACATACACACTGCATACACGCAAACACACACTTGCGGGGAAATATGACTATTTAAGTGGGAGGTCTCCACTAGCCACTGATCTCTTAATAGAACAGACCTTTTTTCTCCCATTTAACCTGCGCTGGTATCAATCATGTTGGAGAATTAAATGATCCCTGCTAGAATTGGCTACTATCATAAAATGACAGTGTGACCCCAGGCTGAGGGAGGGAGGGGATGTGCAAACGTGTGTTAGTGTGTCAAAGTAATAGTGTGCGTGTGTCTTGTGTGCACGATGTGAATGTGTATGTGACTGGGAGTGAGGGAGTAGACCACAATGTCTTTATTTGCTTCTGCTGTGATTCAGTTGAGCAGGTATTAACCACCATCTCCAAGCCATGAAAAGACAAATTAAAAGAACTGCCATCCATTAAATGGGAACATTTCTATCAAGCAACATGATGTCTGTATTACCTTTGGTTGAGTTACGTTAGTTGCTGTTCTGTAATGCACACTGAGGAAAAGAAAGTTAAACCACAGCCCTGAGATTGTAACAAGTATTCACATTACAACTAACAGCAATACAATAGTTGAACTACTGCAACTACTGAATTATTAGGCCTTTTTTTTTGTTTTTTACATTTTATCATGTCACAGTAGGGAAAGCACTGGTGTAAAAAAATAAAATCAAGGATGGCTGAATTTCATTTAGCTGCTTCAGTTTCAGAGTGCTGGTATTGTGCATGCTGGGACACTTGGCATCCAAATGTTAATAATAACACCTGTGCTTTCCCCACTAAAACAAGTAAAAATGTCTGCTGTGATGTCTGCGTATTACACAGCACACTGGCCAATTTATCAAGATTATACAATACTGCTCCATTCCCTGAATATATTGCAACTAAATGCAAAATATGCTATTTATAAATGCTAACCTTTTTCTTTAAAAGGAGGTACTTTGTTTTCAAATTTTGAGGCAAGTTTTTAAAACTTAAAGGGACTGTTTGTAGCTTTTTACACGTAAAATCACCCGGGTCGGTGTCCCATGTACGCTCGCATATGCGCGCTCGCGTGTGGCTACGCTGTTCAGACTCAGACTCCAACACAAACTACACGGAAGCACCAAAACCACAAAGTTCTATCTAGTGAAGCCCGTCTTGCAAAACAGTGTTGGTCGCGGTCGGAGGACGCAAGGGAGACCGTAGCTTTGGTCTCCAGGGCCGGAGTCTCTGCTGTACTTCGCTGCCTGCCTGCTTGCTTTCACTCACACACCGCGCTCGTTCTCGCTCCACCTCATGTGCATGCGCGCACACTACACACTGCAGAAGACTCCGTAGCTCTGAGAATATCTAGTGAATGTACAGTGGACGTTTGTGCAGAAATAAATGCTGCAGCTCCTCCAGACCAACAGAGGTTTTCCGTGTCTTGGGAAGTGACGGGGATCCGCAGCGAGAAACGTTATCGTCTCCGACCGGGTGCCGGTGTCTCTCCTGTTCCCTCGGACTGCAGTCGGGAGGCTGAAGCAGGAAAAGCCAACACTAGGATCAGCATTGATTCATGGAGAGACCTCCGTCTGGTCAGCTAACATTACTGCCAAGCAGGTGAAATATAGAGTGATATTGTGCTTTTAGCTGACGTGTGTCGCCTCACTGTTTTGAGCGATGCTCGTTCATGTCTATGTAGCGCGAGCATAAGCGCGAGCCCAACGCTGACTTTTGTTGACTTAACGGCCAGGTGTCGCTGTTAACAAGCATTTCTGATTCTTACAAACAGTCCCTTTAAAAAAAAGAAGAAAAAAAATTAACTGTAAGCTGTAATATTATCTGTAATATTGTTTGAGTTACGTATTGTGTATTGTAATTCAGAAAGGTACTGTACACCTTTTGACTCCTTTATCAGTAGCTTTCCAAGTCACTTTTAGCTTTAGCTAATGCTAACCCTCTTTTTTAGTGATAAGGTATAGTGATAAGCTTTACACTTTGACTCAAATCAACTAAATTATGGTTGAAATTAAAGAAAAGTTAATTACAATGCAGTTTCCTTTTGGAATTAGCCAAAACATTAGCAGAAACTTTAGCTAGCCTACACCAAAAGCTAACTTATTGCTAGCTAAGCTAACATTAACTACAATGAAATGTTAGCATGTTAGCATGAGCCTCCAATTATTGCTTACATAAACCAGAAATATAGGGTAGTTTGTCTATTCATTAAGATAATACTGTTTTAAATTAAATTAAATACAATATTTTGTTGTTTTAAGTGAATTTGTCTGGTAAAATGTGTGGTTTGTTGATGTTGCTACGTTACCTTTAGCTAGTAGTTAGCCCAGTAAGCAAAGAATCAAGGCCTATAGAAGGAGGATGGGTCACTGGTGCGGGGTAAAACGCATGCGCAGTGGAACTGAAGCTGCGGTCGTGCGTTGCGATTGGCTCAGATTTTACTGCGCAAGTGTCATACCCCTGAGATATGAGGCGTTGATGATGCGTGACCAGCCTCCTTTATATAGGCCTTGCCTGCCTCTCTGGGCCAGCGAGATGATGGCAGGAGAAGAAGCTCACTGCCAGAGTATACAGTTACCTGTTGGCAGAGAGGACAATGACAATTGTTCAAAAACAAAAAATAATAATAATAATAATAATAATATGTTACTGTCCATTGGTTTGGAGAAAGTTAGATTTTCCCTTAAAGGTTCCCTCAATTTTTTTTTTTAAAGAATTTAAAAAAAATGAAAAATAAGTGGTCAAAATATGGTAGTCAAAAAACACAGAAAATATACAAATATCTTACTTTGCAGGCCCGCAGCACAGAGCCTCAAAGTATGGGCACTAGTCTACCACATGAACGGTGTTTTATTTGCCACTATGTTGGTCAGAACTGTGGTCTATTTCTCATTCATTAATACAGCATCCTTAGGATTTGTTTCAGTGTGTACATAATGAAGACATGTCAAGACAACACACAGCAGGTAGTATGTTCACAAAGACCAGGCAGCACAGGGTTAAACACCTTAGTCCAGGGGTCAGCAACCTGCGACTCTGGAGCCACATGTATCCTTGTGGATTTATAAAAAGATTAGTGGAAATGAATAACTGTTTTTTGTTTACATTTTCGATTTTATTGTAGGTCTATGGTACGACGGAGTATTAGGGCCACATTGAGGAAAAAATAAATAAATCTGAGATTTCGAGAATAAAGTCATAATATTCTAAAGTAGTAATTTTACGTGTTATTTTCTTTTTTTCTCGTAAAATTATGATTTTATTCTCGTAATATTACTACTTTTTTTCTCGTAAAGTTATGACTTTATTCTGGAAATCTCAGATGTTTTTTCCCTCAAAGTGGCCCTAATACTTTGTAGTTCATTTGCTCTTTGGCCCTCACTGCATTAGACTTATATACTTTATACTTAGTCTATAAGCTGTGTTATCTTCATCACAATGCTCAAATGTTTTGTGGCTCCAGACAGATTTTTTTTTGTCTAAATTGTCTCTTTTGATAGTAAAGGTTGCTGACCCCTGCTTTAGTCTGAGTTAAGTTTGAATGAGCCAGTGGCGCCATCTAGCGGTTGAATATTAAAAGGTGCACATACCTAGTACGCCTACTGGAGGAGTGTCTTGCTGACTGGTAGCTTTTCTCCTGCTGGTCTAACTCACCTGTTATCAGCTGCTAACTGTGCTTACTCCACTGCTTTCCCATCACTTGGTAGACATGTCTTCAATAAGAGAAAGAGCAGCAGCGTTAAACCTGGCAGAGAAGCTGTGTGTGCGTCCTCAAGGTGAGTTAATTAATCAAACCGCATCTCAACGAGCTGCTGGAGCTCCTGCAGCACATGGAGGCCTTCATCTGGTCTCTGACTGTTTTATTTTCTCCTGGACAGCTACGATAAACGCACAAAAATTCCCTCCTAAAGTTGTTTTAACAACCAGTCCCAATTCACCACTGCTGACTTTAGTTAGTTAATTAGATAGACTAGCTTCTCTTCCTCCACTAGTCTTTCCTCTTCTCTGTGCTTTGTCCTATTTAACCCTTTTTAACCCTGGCCCTGTAAACAGCAGCACATATCAGACATTACAATGGTTTTAATACAAAAGTTAAGATTTTTATTTTCATAAATAACTGTATTTATTATAATATAAATAAACAATTGGTCCCTGATATTGTTGGTGTGAGAAAGAGAGTTACAGAGGTGAAAAGTGTATTTATTTATTTATTTATTTATTTATTTATCTCAATGCAGAAAATTGAGGAAGGGCACCCACTGGTGCTGATCAAATATTAATCTGTTACTGTTATGACTATTTCTCACATAAAATGTTTTCAGAAACATCTTGTAGTGTACTGTTTAGCTGTAAAATGAGAAAGTTAGTGACCCGGTCGCCATGTTGAGATTAGTTGAGGAAATACCAAGCACCGCCCAACAGCCGAAGCAAACGTTCTCCTTTTACAGCTAAACAGTACACTACAAGATGTTTCTGACAACATTTGAGGTGAGAAATAGGCATTACAGTAACAGAATATTAATTAATATTTGATCAGCGTTGCCCAATTTGACCATTTGATCAGAGTTTGCGAGTGACAGACAGCTGCCTCCGTTGAATGAACAGCCAATAGGAACGCTCTCTCGCTGAAATGACCTGTGATTGGTCAAAGTCTCCTGTCACAGGCTAGATTTTCTAAAGCCTGATATCAGAGTCATGAGGAGGTGCAGAAGTCTAGTTTTCTCTCAGAACACTTGAATTACAATATGCTGAAAGGTTATTATAGGGTTTTTGCCCAATGATGCCAAAAACAATCTGCTTACTGCCACTTTAAGCCGGCCTTGGTCATCTCTCAAATTGTCTTATACACCCACCCCTGCACAGGTCATCTGTAAGATATGACTCCTTTGATGTCCTCTTTGCCTTAGCTCATGGAGTGGCCAGTAAACCAGTCCAGTCTTCCTCCATGTGGAGTGGCCTCATCTCCCACCTCAAGTCTTCCGTGGCGGTGAAGCGTCGACGAGTCCACCTCAAGTCTCACAGCGACTGTTTCCTCGGCTCGGAGGCTGTTGATGTGGTGGCAGAACACTGTGTCAAAGTCTTCAAGGGTGTGTGTGTGGATTTTATATATTGTAGCCTTCTATATTCTCAAAATGTACATCGAATAATTGTGTGCATTTTCTATTTCACCAAAGCCATCTTCTCATCATGCTCTCTTTTTTTTTATTTATGAACCAAAATACTTTCAACAAATTGCCATTCCCCCTTTGTGCTTGGTTACAATATAAGGTGCCAACGTGTCGCGGGACAAAGTGGTGTGTGTGTGCCAGGCTCTGCTGGACTGTAATGTGTTTGAGGCAGTGGGTACCAACGTGTTTGGCAAAGACAAGAAGAAGCGGGATGTGTTTCAGGACAGCAAGAGTGCTCTTTACAGGTTATATATATATATACACACACAAACGTACTCGTAAAGCCACCTGTTTTTCTGACAGTCAAAATGTCCATTCACAATAGCTGTGAAGGTGTTAACATGGTGCCTTTTAAAAAACACAGGTTTGTAGGCGCGTGCTCTCCTTCAGTCGATGAGTTGGAAAGAGGTGTGCTTGTGAAGGGGATCCAAAGACTTTTCTGCAGTGCTCCTTCAGAGAGGTACTCAGTCTAAATCATTCAATTTTCATAGCGTACATTACATACACTGATATACCAGTTTATTAGTCACATCTACATTAAAGAAAACATCATATAATGCCGTCCAATACAACACCACCACTACCTACAGCCTCCACAATAAATAATGAACACCTGTCTCATACAGTGTCAGCAAAGACTGAACATTTTAAGACTCACAAAGACTGAATAGACTGTAAATTGTCCGTGTGTACTCAGTAAACTGCATACTGTCAGGTGTGTATATCTATGTAGCATCATGAACTCTAACCTGTCCAGGTTATTTTTTAAATTAGTCTTGTGACACATCCTTCACCAAGTGGTGCTGCAGTGAAATTACACTACATCTGACACTGTATAAACGATATAACAAAATCTCTACAACTATCCAGATCTTTATCGTCTCACAGCACATGTCATCATATCAACTAACTTGTGCTGGAATCCACAAAATGCTTTCTGACATGTCCCCAGCGTGAGCTCCCAGCTGTCTCTGTTTTGCATTCCAGGCAGGAAGAGCAGACATGTCCCACTGGGCCACATGTTCAGATGTCCACCCCTGTCAAATCTACTCAGACATCCACAAAAGCCGAACAACTGGACACTCCCGCCGCCGCCAGCCTGTCAGTGGAGCCTCAGATGGACAGTCTGAGTCCCAGCAGAGTGCAGACGGACACTGTTTTACCACAATCACGTAAGACACTGTCAGCATGTGTGTGTGTGTGTGTGTTTCATCCTGTCGTGCCACTTTTCCTCTGTTAAAGCATAGATTGATTATCTTAATCTTACTCTTTTCACTGCAGACAATTTGACATAGTCATAGTAGGAGAAGCACAGGTGTATTTGATAACATTAATGATGGTTGCATTCCACTCAGGGAGACCCTAATATTGTGCATGCTGGCTCGGTGGAATAGCTTACAGGGGCTGCAGGTCGAATAGTCTTTTTTTGCTTAAGAAGGTTCCTAACTGAGTAAAATGACCCCGAGGTATCTCAGTAGCAGCCATGATAAGAGCTGGTCGAATTCTCTAAATGCTAAGGAAATGCCTCCTTTCTTATCTCCTTTAGCATAGGATACACTGGACCATCCTTTACAAAAGGAAAGGAGAGAATAACATCCCACAATTCCTTGCGGCCGCAACATTTAAAGCAACGCACCATTCTGCCGTTCATGAACGCAAACGATATGCCCATTTAGCATATTATTGTCATACAGTCATATACTAATTGGGATTCATGTTGATAAATGACAACCATTTCGTCCATTCCTTTATTTTTAATTATTTATTTTGAACAAATACCTAAGTAAAAAACAAGAATAACAAATAAAATGAACAGCAAACATAAAGCAAACTGTCAATACATAAATAATCAACATAAATAAATATTACATGTCCGAAAAGGAGTAGGAAGAAGTACAGCCTACACATGGTCCTACCCCTTTTCCATAACTCAAACAATTAACTCAATATTTATCAAAATATGTTCCTTTTTTTTATTTCAATTCCTACCTCAGTAATGAGGTAATATTTTTCACCGGGTTGTCCATGTTTAAGATGGATCAATTGTGTTACCACTAGGGTTGTATTTCTATTGTGATTGAATTTTAAGAAGCAGACCTGAGTTTTACCAAAGAAAACATGTCATGATTTAAGCAGTGAATGAAGAGACGGATTATTTTTGTATCATGCTATACTTTGTTTTTTAGAAAATTCCTACATATTATACCTTTTAATGCCTACAAAGAGTATTTGACCCCAAATTACTGCCACATTTCATATTTTACTACTACTAGTTATTCTCATCCTACTCTTTTCCTCATTGACATATTTAAGCTGATACAGTAGTATGACTGAAATTCACCCAGGTGTAATAGACATCTTTAAATCAAAGACTAAAAATGTTTATCTTAAAAAGGGCCTTTGTTTCCCCTGGAAAAGAAAACCATACAACAGTACAGTGTGGTTATTTATTTATGTATTTATTGTTGTCTTGCTCCGCTCCCCAGTGGTAGACGAGGTGTGGCAGGAACAGACTCTGCTCAGGCTGTTAAACGTGGTGGAGCTCTCCCTGCTGGAAGGGGTGCTCCAATGCAGCCAGACCTCATCCCCTCATCCTCCATCAAACCTGCTGGCTCACAGTAACCCAGACCTGATCTACAGCAGCAACCACCTGGACAGGCAGATCCTCAAGGCCTTCAGGGACTCTCAGTACGGTTTGGTTTTGAAAAGAATTCACTGCTTACTTAACACCTATTAGCAATCTAAGGTGCCGTACTAAGGCAGCTTATGACAGATGTGATTGCATATTTAAATTGTAAAAAGTATTGGATTAAAGAAGTGTGCCTGCATTCCATGTTATCAGCTCTTTAAACAGCGTCATATTTACAGTACAATCATGAGAGTGGTATCAATCTCAATCCTAAATTTCCCAAATATATAGTGTGTATAACCATATATTTTCTTTATTGTCTTGTATTCCTCGCCATCCCTCAGGGAGGACGAGTGGCTCTGTGCAGCCCTGGGCTGTCTGGACTACCTCCCCGACCAGCCAGTGGTGGAGCTGAGCAGGGAGCTGCCTCACTGTTTCCCGCAAGATCAGGACAGCTGTGAGAAAGTGCCAGCTGGTAGCAGTTCACAGGATGGAGGCAAGTGCTTGGATGAGTATCAGAATAGAGTGTTAGAGGGCTATTAGGGCTGTCAATCGATTCAAATATTTAATCACACATTTTTGTATCTTCATATTCAAAATGTACCTTAAAGGGAGATTTGTCAAGTATGTAATACTCTTATCAACATGGGAGTGGACAAATATGCCTGCTTTGTGACAATGTATGTATATATTTATTATTGGAAATCAATTAACAACACAAAATAATGACAAATATTGTCCAGAAACCCTCACAGGTACTGCATTTAGCATAAAATATATGCTCAAATTATAACATGGCAAATTCAACCCCAACAGGCAACAACAGCTGTCAGTGTGTCAGTGTGCTGACTTGACTATGACTTGCCCCAAACTGCATGTGATTATCATAAAGTGAGCATGTCTGTAAAGGGGAGACTCTTGGTTACCCAGAGAACCCATTTTTATTCACATATCTTGAGGTCAGAGGTCAAGGGACCCCTTTGAAAATGGTCATGACAGTGGTTTCTCGCAAAAATTGAGTGTAAGTTTGAAGCGTTATTTAACCTCCTTTGCAACAAGCTAGTAGGACATGATTGACACCAATGGATTCTTCAGGTTTTCTAGTTTCATACGATGCCAGTTCTTCACTCTCGCTTTAAAACTGAGCCCGCTACAACCTAAAAATCGCGAGATGCGTTAAAGAAATTAGTGGCGTTAAAATGAATTTACGTTATCGCGGTTACTTTGACAGCCCTTATTGAAAGCAACACAAATCGAAGTAATATTTCTGTATTTCTGGCTCCAGTGCAGCCTTTGAGGTCTGTGTCCACGCCAGTCAACAGCAGTGATGAGCAGCCTCGTCTCTCCCAGAGAGGTTTGGCTCAGTGTAAGCTGCTGCTGTACGGGACCCTGGTGAAACATTACAGCCACACAGACAGACCTCCACTGCTGCCCCAGCACATGATGGACATCTACTCAGCCATCACTGGCCTGCTGGGTAAGAGCTAGGATTGTGACTCACGAACGGTGGTCTCTCACAAGAAAAATCAATTACTTAGATGCACAGTGTCCTGGTCAAAACACACACACCACACACCACTAAGCCCAAGTTTCTCTACCCAAGTTAGTGTGTCTCTTGCCTTCCCAGTGAATGCTAAATTGGCCACAGCTCTTGAAGCTGTGCAGTTGTGTCTGAAGCTGCTGCCTCCTGGCTGCAGAGAGGAGCTACGCAAGCTGCTTACATTCATGGCTCTGGCAGCTGACCCGCAAGGGATCAAACTGGACAAAGAGGTGAGAGCTGGGGACTAAGTCTCATGTAGTATAATGCATATTTAAAAAATATCTTTAGGTAGAGAAGTAAGAGGCAGGTAAAAGAGAGGGCTTGTTTCCACAGCTGTACCACCTGTATTTGTTTTACTGTAATTTAACTTTAAAGATGTGCTGTTGAATGTGTAGATGGAGAACAGACAGGCGGTGAAGAGGTCTTTCTCCAGGGCAATCCTCAACAGCAGGGTTCTTTCAAAGGAGAAAGAGGACCTGATGGTGGTCTTCATGCTCAGCAACATAAAGGACATTTTTAAGGTAAGAGTGTCACAATACATCATAATGAGCCGTGGGTTCTTTAAAGGTGAGGGTGAAAATGCACTAAAGCCTATAGCATACTGTAGGTTCTCAAACCTTTTAGGGCCAGGGACCCCTTATAGGGGAGAAAACTGTCCAAGGACTCCCTCATAATCGTAACACCGATTAAGCATATGCTTACTACCATTTCTATTCTTATTTCATTGGAACTATTTCTATTCTAAAACTTTTCAACCAAATACTTTAGTTATGTTTCATAGTGACAAACAGAAACGCATTTAAATATGAATCATGTTAAGATGAGATAATCCTTTATTAGTCGCAGTGGGCAAATTTGCAATCTTGTTGAATGTTACCATCAAATTACCATTTATATACCTTTTAAACAGAAGGTGGTTTTATTCAAATTGCATTTGGACTCAACTTGATAGCATTTATAGCCTACAGTTCAAGTAATTGATCTTTAAAACTTTCAGAAAATTAACAGTAGCAAGCTAGCACAGTCCTAATAAACCCAGACATTTAAACTTACCAGTCTAAAGCTGACTTTTAGTAAGAGCTTCAACTTAAAAATAATGAACTCATTGCTGTGTGTCACAATCATATCAGAGTCATTGGCCCAAAGCTAACGTGGGTGGGAGCAATGGACACATTAGGCTTGTTTTATTGATATAAATGGTCCCCATCTGTAGATATGCACTTTTATTGATACAGCACAACTTTATATTTTATAGCAAATTATTTTGCAGACCACTGGGGGTCCCCGGAAACAAGAGAAAAAGTATGGGAATATACCCAAACTCATTAGGATTCATCCTCTGGGGACCACAAATGTCTGTGCAGAGTTTCATGGCAATCCATTAAGTAGTTTAATAAAAGAACAGTCCGAATTTAAGCAGCAGAGCTTGTGATGTCCTAACTTTTAGTGCCTCGTATGGGTCAAGCTCTAAAAACACAGAAGCCTACATTTCCCATAATGCAAGTAAATATAATTTTTCATAGACGCTTTCTGCATGTATTTTTTTAAACTCCACGCTCACAATATGTAACAAAGCTTACTGTTATGGATTTGTAGTCCCAAGCCTCAACTGGGGTAACCTTGATGACATCACTATGACGTCATCAGGGTTTCTCAGACTTGACAAAGCTCCTCCACAGCCACAGAAGACATTATACAACTGTTTTCACGGGCTGAGTAATATTCCCCGTGCCTACCAGATAAAATAAAGACCAAAGCTCACACGTGTTACGTCTGATTTAAATTTAGGCTAATAAAAACCTGATACCTTGAACTCCTCCTCAAACTACAAACCAAAGTCTGGCACTGACAATTTGTTATCAAAAGGTCAACCCAGGATTTGTTGACTATAAATTATTTGTTTGAGCTTTGACATTCAGCCATGTTGTAGCTCATCGTTGCGTGAACAAATTGCTCAAATTGAGTTTCAAAGTATAGTTCAGAAAATGCTCTCAGACATCTTTTTAAGGGCTTCAGTGAAAAGGATAAGTGGGAACTTTTTTCAAGTGCAATTTCATTGAGAAAACCATTTTCTGACATTAAACCATTTGCCACCAAGACTTTATTCTCTTTGCTCCAGATACCAGGGACTCTGCACAAAGGAGTGAGTGACAAGCTGGCCGTCCTCGTACAGGGGAAGCAGCCTGATGTGACTGGTAAATGACTTCTTTGTTCATGAGTGTTATTCCAACAGCAGTGCCAACACAAAACACTTTGATAACAGACAGATGAAAACATCATTCTGCTTTAAAAGTTTTTCATATGTTGGGCAAAATTTCAACATCGACCCCAATCTGATGACAGATTTTTTTTTAAGCAAATATTGGCTGCAACAGCTAACAATAAGATACTGTAGAGAAAGTATCCACTTCCTAAATTCACTTTTAGTAAATTAAAAGATATACTTTTTTAATCCCTTCCTCAGCCCATGTCCTGGTTTAAAAAAAACTGCTCTTATATGACTTGCTGAACAGCAGACACTGTGGTCACAAGTGACAAAATAAAATAAATAAATAACATAGAGGGGAGTATTTAGCAGGTGTAGAGCCAGATATTCCTCTCAGGAGTTGGTGGAGACCAAAATAGAGCTAAAAACAAAGTGAATATTGACCGTACATGTGTCAGGTGGCCAGAAAATGAAATTGAATGCTAATGTTGCTCCATTTCTGCTGGAGTTGTAAGCGGGCATCTACTTGGTAACACATTTCCCTTATCCTATAACAATGTCAATGTTGTGTTGCCCCTGAGTGGCAAAAACTCAATTTAATGCAATGTTCATGATTTAGGCCAACGGTTACCTTTTACTCCCTGTTAACACCATGTTTTTCTCTTCTGTCCTTCAGGCTTTACGTTCTGTCAGCAGGTCTCCAGCAGGACTTACACTGACTCTACAAAGAAGACCACCAACCAGGAACTGTGGGATCTACTCAGCAGCATCCACCAGGACACAAAGATGTCTGCCAAGGAGAGAAAGCGCCTCCTCGGACAGTTTTACCAAGCCCACCCAGAGATATTTAACCAGTTCTTTGGTGAATCTGCTGTCAATGTGCTGTAGACGATGACACAGGCACATAGTCTACATCGCTCTGACTTCTACAGTCAATCTTACCAGTCGCTAGTTTTTGCCTTTTACATTTCTGGTTAATTGTTGGTGTGTCAGACACAAGCTAACTGACTTAAAAGACATATGTGTGACTGACAATAAATCTTAGTGGAGATTGTAAAGATACCTCAGATTGCACTTGTATGTGTGTATTTGCTTTATTATTGAACAAAATAAATAAACTGTTGATATAATTTTGGCTGTGTTTCTCTTGAATATTTTAGATCAACATAAATAAGATATTCCTGTGATTAAGCTTGAATGTGTGTTTTCTTTTATGGGTTAACGCAAAACAAATGGAGCAGAATAGAAGAGGTAGCCCATCATTTGTGAAAAGTGGTGGAATGTCAAAAACTAAATCCATTATTATGTGCTACAACAGAAAGGTGTGTTGTGTGAAGTAATCCGCACACTCAAACATGTTTTTTTTAGTTGTAAACTAAATCACATGACTGCACTGTGATGAAACACATCAATGCTGGTATTAATGTTGACAGTTCTTATCAAATTTATAGACATTTCATGGATTCAAAATGGCTCAACACGCCATCTATTGTTCTAAATCAGTCCTGCAACTTTGCAACGACAATGCTGACCAATACAGTTTCAGAGCAACTGAATTCAATTCAAGATTCAGTTTTTCAATGCAATTATTCAAGTTGAGCAACTCAAATTAAAATATAGACGACTCAAATTCAGTTTCTAGTGACAAATATTTCTTCCCATAGAAAAGCAGCAGGCTAAATCTTCATTTTTGCTTGATAAATGAGAATATGAATGCATAATGTTTTTTCTATTTTATCAATTAATCGATAAATCAACTAATTGTTTCAGCTGTAATTGAAACTGAAGGGATAGAAGTTGACAGGATTCAGTTGTAAAGCTCCTCTTATCTCTGACTCTCACTGGGTGTTTTACTTTCGTTTCATCATGTTTGTTTTTAGTTTCGTTTTCCTTTGCTCACAGCAGCCAAGTTTCGTTTCTGACTGACGGAGCTGATCATAAAAAGCAGCTGACGGTTCTCACTCAGAGACACTTCACAACATGTTTTCATGGGGAGAGGACTGTCAGCAGGGCTTCAGGCTGACAGGTGGCTCATTTACCTCAACAGGTGATGATGGAGTTCATCATTTAAACCTCAGTTATCACATCGCGGATCTGTCAGCAGCTCACAGCCTGCTCGCCTTCGTCAAATCAAATGGAGACGCGTTCATCATCCGCACAAATGAGAGCAAAGATGGGAGAAGAGTCAGAGGAAAACAGAGTGAGCATCAGTCATATGTTGTGTTTCTACCTGTGTTTAATGATGACAGACTGACAGTAGAAGCAGCTGCATCACATTATTCTACTCCTGCTGTGTTTCTTTCAGAGTTTGTGAAGTGTAAAGAGAAGATTGAGGCTGTGAGTTGTAGTGATGATGTGGTCACACTGCTGTCTGACAGAGGAAAAGTCCTCTATGTGGACACAACTCACTCTAACATTCCAAGGTAAGGAGACACTAAGCTGTCAGTCAGTGTCCTGAATGTGCAACACAATGTGTAGAATAATGCACATTTTTCTTACAAAATCTTCACTTGGATTCATGTTAGTCAGCTCTGATATATATTTGCTTCTATAGTTACCATATACCAAGTACTTCCTTTATTATTACTGTATATTATTATTGCTTACTGTTTTCTTAATGGAGCTTCCCAGCAAAAAGTATTTCACATGATTGTACTTGTATAACCGGTTTGACGATAAACATCTTGAATCTTCTTGAATCTTGATGACTAAGTGTTTGAGCTCTGTTCGTTTGTGTTTCCGGTGCTCTCAGGCCTCTGGAAGCTTTGAGTAACATACCAGTATCTCAGGTTGCTTGTGGGAGCCATCATTCAGTTGCCCTGACTAAAGGTACAGTAAAGTGTAAACTGCTACTAATGTACAAGTTGAAAGCTAGAGTCATGACCACTCTTCCTTAGGTCTAGACACAAACACAGAAAATGCTAAAATAATGCTATGAGAGTTATTGGCACCCGCATACATACTACCAGTGCTGTAGTGAAGACTGTTGTGTTGACTGGATGGAAAAATACACCTCAGCCAGTGTTGAGACAGGATAGTAAAAGTTGACTCAAAGTCCAACAGTGGCTGAGATAAAGGCCAAGTATAATATAATAGAAATAATAATAGAGCTGTCAATCGATTAAAATATTGTGATTGACTGTCCATAGTTAGTGATTAATCAAATTAATGGTACATTTTGTATCTGTTCAAAATGTACCTTAAAGGGAGATTTGTCAAGTATTTAATACTGTTATCAACATGTGAGTGGGCAAATATTCTTGCTTTATGCAAATGTATGTGGATAATAATTTGCCTTATGAAAATGTATGTATATATTTATTATTGGAAATCAATTAACAACACAAAACAATGACAAATATTGTCCAGAAACCCTCACAGGTACTGCATTTAGCATAAAATTATGCTCAAATCATAACATGGTAAACTCAAGCTCAACAGGCAACAACAGCTGTCTTGTAGATGTCTGTAAAGGGGAGACTCGTGATTATCCATAGAACCCATTTTCATTCACATATCTGGAGGTCAGAGGTCATGGGACCCCTTTTAAAATGGCCATGCCAAGTTTTCCTCGCCAAAATATAGCATATGTTTGGAGTGTTGTTTAGCCTCCTTCCCGATAAGCTAGTATGACATGGTTGGTACCAATGGATTCTTTAGGTTTAGCTGAGCCTAAAAACCTCAAGTTGCATTAATGAAGTAGCGTTAAAACAAATTTGCTGAACTTTGACAGCCCTTAATAATAATAATAATGATAATAAAATCTGTTTAGCAATTAAAACAGCTGTGATTACAAAGTGGTTTGCAAAAGGCAAATATGTCCTGGTGATTTGTCCACAGATGGTCAGGTGTATACGTGGGGCCAGGACTCCGGGGGCCAGCTGGGTCTGGGGAAGAGGAAGCCCAGCGCCAATTCACCCCAACACCTTCGATCTCTGTCAGCGATCCCCCTGGTCCAGATCGCTGCAGGGGGAGAGCAGAGCTTCGCCCTCTCTGTCTCTGGAGGTGTGTTTGGCTGGGGCAGAAACCACTGTGGACAGCTCGGCCTGGGAGACACAACAGGTAAACAAAAAGTAGTCATTATATCTTACAGGTATTAAAATATAAACTGTTTCTGTTACATGTAAAGCTGAATGTTAATTTCTTTTCTATAGACAGACATACACCAACTCCTGTTCATTGTCTGAACATGAAGAAAACTACTCACATTTCCTGTGGAAAGGACCACACTGCCATTTTGACAAAGGTTAGACAAAGAACGCAGTCTAACACTCTGTTATATCCTACCACGCTTATCACTGGTCTAAAAATGTATAAGAGCAAACAGTTATATAAATGACACTGAAATGATGAATTTGACTTCTGAGCTCATTCCACCTGTACATGCATTTAGGAAGTCAAACCACTCACTGATGAAAGATTATGGAGGACAGGACCTCTCAAAATCAAAAATAAATAAATAAATGACTCGATAACTAACTAACTAAATATGTCTTTAAATGTAGCAACATATTAATATTAAAAATAAATGTAGCCATTATTTAATTGATAAAATGTGACATAAATTGATATTTCTGTTTTAATTTGCTTCTTTATTTATTTATCTTTGTATTAATTCCCTTATTTATTCCCTTGTATTCCTTATATCTTTTGATTTCTCCTTTTATTTATTTATGTATTTATATTTATTAATTTTGTATTTAATTTTAATGTTCAATTTATTTCACATTTTATCAATTAATTAATGGCTATATTTATTTTTAATATTATTTTTGCTACATTTAATGACATATTTATTTATTGAGTCATTTATTTATTTATTTTTGATTTTTGGCAGGTTCTGTCCTTCATAAAATTCAAAGGGGACGGTTGGATTATCCAGAGCAATTCTTTGTCAGTAAAAAAATGTAAAACTGATCATTATCATGAGCCGATCAGATATCAGTCATTACTATTTGACTATTATTTATTGTACACCGGCATTAAGAATTATTTGGGAGCATAGGCAAGATTAAAAAATGTTATTGAAAGATGCATTTTGTGAGAAAACAAATGTTGTATGGTTGCTTCCTCAGAACGGTGCAGTGTTTACATTTGGCTCTGGTCAATATGGACAGCTTGGGCACAACTCATTCAGGGATGAACTACGACCTCGGCTTGTTGCAGAGCTCTGGGGGGCAAAGGTCACCAAGATTGCATGTGGACGGTACAGTACATTACATTATTATACAGTATATATATTATACACTTTAAAGGTCTCATACTGTAGAAAGTGAGTGTCTTTTTTTACTATAAAGCAGGTCTAGGTGCTGTATAAAACGCTCAGTCCACGGAGAAATACAAACAGCCCGTATTCAGAAACTGCGCTTTTAAACAAGTCAGGACTTCCATAAGGTTGTGATGTCACTAGTGCCGCTCAACTCTGTGTAGTTGACACACCCAGTGAGTTGCAGTGGTGCCAAAGAGTATAGAAGCAAAGAAGTAAAACTCTTTTTTGAAACTTTTTTGACAACAGCCGCTAGATGGCACTGCGGTAGTGCTGCTGCCATTTTGGACTGAAAATGGCAATAAGTCTGTGGCCATGAATGTATAAAGAGATGTCTGTAATTCAGAGGATCACTTTTAGTAAATTAAATCAACTTGCCAGTACACGAACACTTAAATTACCCTCATTTAAATCATTATGTCCAAAAAGTTGTAAAATTAACTAATAGCTGAATCCAGAGTTATTTTCCTCAACATAATGAACGTGCATCAGACCCACGGGACTGCACCGCCCTGCACGCTCTTATGACATATTTGGTTCTGCCAGCTTCCTGCTAGCTGTTTGCGGCTGTAATAATGGATATATTGGCAGTAATTCATCACTTTTATTATCTTATAATACACCCATGGTCTGTATGCTGTAAGCCTGTACCGTGGTGGATGTATTAACGTCTCTGTTCCCAAACAACCGGCTATCAGCCAGTAGCTAGTAGTGCTACTAGACATCAACAGAATTTAATGTAGTTGTAGGCTATTTACTAACACGCAGGGCATAAGCACAGAGCACAACCTCTTATACATCCATGGTCTGTGGGCTACTGGACATCTATTTTGGAGGTCCTTGACATGAAAAAGTTTAAGGTTGCTCTCAAAATCTGTATGCTTGATTTTTCTAACTTCTATTTGTGTCCATCGCTCACTTTATGCTCTTCTGGGAAGCGGCCAGGCAAAAAAGTTTAATAAATAAATAAGTAAGTAAATAGTTATAATAGTATGCATATTTATAATATTTTATTGTTCAACACAGGCCATTTCAGTAGAGACATAAAATATAGCAATAGAATAGAAGTCATTTGTTTTACTTAAAGTTTTACCGGCGTCCGGTAGTCGCTTTCAGTCCAAGATGGTGGAAGCGAGCTTTGCTGCTGGGCGCTGATGTCGCAATGCAACGAACAATTGGCTTTTACTTCTTATCAATATACGTTTTTTGGTGACACTGTGAAGACAGCGACAACGCTGAGGCTGAAGTCCCGAAACACTGACCAATCAGAACATACTGGGTTTTTTCAAGAGGGGATTTTAAAGAGACAGGTGCCAAAACGGAGTGTTTCAGACAGAGGGTGAATACAGGTATATTCAGACAGACAGTATGAGAAAAATAAAGTGTTTTTTGAACATTAAAGCATGTAAACATGTTCTAGTAGAAACCCCAAATACAAGTAAAAACCTAAAAATGAGCATATGTCTCCAATTTAGTTCATTATAAATGCAGTTACAGCATGGTTTGATTTTTTTTTTTTAATTGTGACAGTTTTTGCTTACAAATGCCACAATTAAATATACTTTTTTAATCAGTTTGCCAGAACTCTTTGAACACTTCAAATTATAGAGAACAGCAATCAAATTTTGTGTAGCTCCGTGAAAATATTATTGAATATCAGGCTTTATATCTTAGCATTTTTTAAATAAGTTCAGGAT